>JAQOWM010000019.1:0-157500 GCA_029041755.1 Resseliella maxima | reverse complement strand
AATAGTTTCAAAATCATAATGAGTCACGATTAAATTTCAACGAAAGAGATTGTGAAAAGTCAATGGAAACGCTGCAAAAATATCAAGTCGATAGTTTTTAATAAATGTTGACTATATTTTTCAAAATGTAGCTTCATTTCAGTCGAAGAAAATATTTTGGAAAAGTCGTAACTACTGATTTTCAATGGAATATTGTGATTGTTATCGCTTATCACATACATTTCATTAGATTCAAGATATTGTTTATTCACATACATTTTTCAAGATTTTCGGAAGAAATTTGTTAATTTTCTTTGACAAAATAGTACAGAATGTACCAAAATCGAATAATTTTTCAAAGTTTCCACAAGAAAAATAGGAGTTTTATTTAACATTGGACCATTTGAAAATCGATATTTTTCGATGTGAATAAATTGTATGAAATTTTTTTTTTTGTTGCGATTGTTGCATTCATTTCAAATGTTTACCTCGGTGTCATCTACTTGTAGCTCATTCATTTTGAATAGCGCCAAAATAAATCAATGCGTAGACATTTTGGTATCCGTTGTTAGGTGTGTATGTGTGCTGTATGATGTGCATGTGTCGTTGAAACAGTAGGTATTTAACCGTTGATTTGTCTTACTTGAGCGTTTCAAAAGTGAGGAAAAAGGGTCAATTTTGCACATTTACCGTGATCTTTGTTCACAGTTCCATGGTCGTGAAAGAAAATGAATAAAGGGAAAATGGATGATAACGACACCAATGGGACAAAAATGTGTTCGCACCGCTTTCATTTCTTGCTTGGTGAGCATACACACTACTGTTTGTGCACTTTTTTTTTCCCTTCATCGTTTGTCGTCGTCGTCGTTGTCGAATTTTGTAAGCGGAAGCATCGTTTGGGGTGAATTATGGATGTATGTGCAATAAATTTCGGGCATTTTGTTGCGAAGAAAAAGAAATAAGAAGAGAAACAATGAGGGTGGCCCGAGAAGGAGGAAATGTTGAAAGTGTGAGAAATCCTTTTGAATGAATTTTGGAGCCACATACTGAACATGTATATAAAGTCGATTCGATGTATTTATGCAATAATTCGTTGTGTGTATTTCATGAAAATGCGCCCATTGAAGAGCTGGAGAGTCAACGAGGATGAATTCACGCATGGGCTAGCACTTACACACATCAACGAATGAAGCTGCATGTAAAATGGCAAAAGATTTTATACATTTATTGTTCGATTTTTTTTTTCTTTCATATGTTATTCTTCTCTTTCCCTATACTCTTAAACAGCCAAATATTTGTATGTAAATTGGCGAACTTGAAGATGTTGACGGTTACAAAACAAAACAAAAGACAAACAATCCGTACATTTATTGCATAAAAAGATGAACGAAAATCGAGGCCAATACACACAAACAGAGAGAGAGAGAGAGAGAGAGAGAGAGAGAGACAGCGAGCGAGAGAGAGAGAGATAGACATATTGAGTGAGAGAGAAAAAAAAGGAAACGCACTATGGCAATCTGAGAACTCGTTAAAATAATTCAACAGACATTTCGGCTGTTTTATGCTTACTGCTTACACAACAGCATCAACAACAGCACTAATAACATACGCCGCACATTTCAGTCGTTAAGCCATTTTTACATGCGTGCAAATAATCCAATATGTGTCTACTACTAACCGGGAACACATTGGTTGTAAAAATATTTCATAAAGAAAAACACACGCATGTGAATATAAAACGGTAACCATTTCTCCGACAAAAATGCTTAAGTTGAATGGAACATTATGCGATTAAATGGATTTTGAGCCGCCAATGTGAAGAGGAAGAAGGAGAGAGAGAGAGAGAGAGAGAGAGAGAGAGAGGGAGGGAGTGTGTTTGTGTGTGAAAATGAATAGGGTAAAATAGCAACAAGAAGAATAGTAAGTGTAACAGCGGCAACCCATTCAATGGAAAAATACTTCACATATTATAATAAATATAATACGATTGCAAATCGTTTACGTTCCACACCATCTTCCCACTTGGTCGACTCGATGCTCATTTTTAAGAACTATGGAGAAGATTGTGAATGGCAGTAGCGCAAAATATCTTCAGGGAGACATTTAATCGATGCCACTGCTAGCTCGAGGTGGATTCAAGCGCGCTCAATTCTCTTTCTCGTTTTCTTTTTTTTTCTTTATATTTTATTATCATGTTTCAAGCCGTTTCCTTCTCAGACCTCTTTACAATAGATGAACGCTTGCCTGAGCACACTTTTCATCAGGGACTGCTTCGATTAGAGATTAAATTAAATATTTAAATTGCATATTTTTTTTTGCATTCTTTCTCTCTCGGTCTTCTTTTGCTACTTTCAATGGTAAAACATATCCTTGCCGATGCATTGTTCATGCTCATTTCTGCGTATGGAACGATATATTCAATATAAATATTTTTATTTTTTTTTTCTTCTTTTTTTTTCGATTTCATTTATGTGCTCACACACATCTCAACATACCGTGATACCATCGTTAGTATCTGCATTTTTTTTTTCAGACAACCACGTATTTTCGACTATTGATTAAAATAATGCGTTACGGAAAGAAAACACATGCACAACATTTCATATTCTAAAGGCATAATATTGAATATTATACATTTACTTAACTGTACACACTTTGAATTTGATTCGTAAATGCGATTTAAACCCATATCGATTGATAAGATTTTTCTTTTTTTTTCTGTCTCTTTCTTGCCTTATTTTCCTCCATCTCTATCTCTCTCTCTCTCTCTCTCTCTCTCCTCTCTCCTCGTCCCCCTTTCTGACTCATACTCACACTCTATCTCAATCTTACTTTCTTCCGTCTTACCTCTCAATATTTTATCTTCATTCTCATCTCTCCCTCTCTCTCCCTCTCTCTTTTTCCCTTTTGCTTTTCCTTCCTTTGCCAACTTCAACTTATATTCAAACCCAAGCAAAATGATTAAATTGAATGTCAACCGTTTTAAATAATATCTCATCGTTTGTTTGTAACAATTTTAAGCACCAGATTACCACACAACATGAGAGATATTTATATATCAAGAAGAAGTAGAAAAAAAAGCAGATTTAGACATAAATCGATGCTTTTAAATAATGCAAACAGATGCGCATATTCAATAGAAAATGTTTACGATTTGAATTTATCCGGAAAAATTCTCTTATGAATTCCATGATGACGACATACGATTACATTTTACTTTTTCCATTCACATACTGGCATTTGCCTAAGTGTGTGTGTTTGTGTGTGTATGTGTGGTGAAAGGCAAATAACCATCAGGGTCTATATGTACAACTGACCTGGGCAAGATATTTCAGTTCACTTTTTTTAAGACTGAACCATTTGGCCGTTACCGGCAGATTTCACAAATATCCGTGCGTTCTACAATGCAAAAATTATTGTTTCTTCTCTAGAATTTGCTAAAAATGAAAAATTTCGGATTGATTGAACAATCGACTTTGAAGGGGAAAAAACGCACACATTTCAAATCGAATGCAATGAACATTGCCAATTTTTTTCTTGTCTTTCAAACGAGTCATTTGCAATTTGATTTCGATTTTTTTTTTCTGATTTTATGAAAATTGTTTTATATTTTCCCTTTTCATTACATTTTATATGAGAACCGCATCAATTTGAACATCAATGTAGAAAATTTATATATTTTTATAAGTAATCGGGCATTTCTTTATCAATACAATACCCAAATCTGCAAATAACACTAACACTAACCCAAGTCTGTTTCTTCTTTTTCCACCTCTGTCAAAACATGAATCTCTTCATTTAGTTTCAATTTTTATAGTCTTTTTTTGGTATATTCAGTACATCAAAGATATTTCAAATCCTCACCAGGAGCATAAGTTAAATAAATGGCTGAAAAAGCAGAAGAAGAAACACACACGCCGAACAGTAAAAAATCCGTTGGCTATTTTTATATGCGAATAATATCGAGATTTCATTTTGGATTGGCAACAACAGGTGAAGCGAATAAATCGCGTTGTTTTGCCAACCAATGGGAAAAATATTTTGGTTTGCAATAAATATTCGTGAAAATAAAAACAAAACGTAGAAAATAACCAACGGATAAATTAAAAACGAACAAAACACAATAAATGAGATGCGATGAAGCAAACAAAACATTCAGTGAAAACAGAAAATATATCGGAAAAATGCCAATGATGTTCATCGTTATTTGTTTTTCCCAAAGTAAAATACAAAATACGGAACAAAAATGAAAATAAAAAAAAAAGAACTTACAATACAATATTGATGTACGAAAACGATGAAAAATGAAAAATAAAAGCTATCATTTTACAACAAATATTAGTGATATTGGAATACTATTTTTTTATACGATTTACTTTTCGATACACCAACAGGGGAAAAAAAAGAAATTTATCCGGATTTAGATTCCGAAATATTCTTATTGTGATTCTTTGCCTCTGCATCGATGGTTTTTGCTTTAGCTTACGGAAATGTCGATTAATTTTTCGTCGGCAGGAAGCGGAACAATGCGATGATATGGTCGTATAAGTAAAATTACAATGCAATTTATAACCGCAATAATAATAATCATTGGGATAATGTTCACCATTTCACGGCGATAGACTTTGACTTTATTTAGCATTATGGGCTTTACACTTTTGCCAAATATTCCCCTTTTGAACGATAATATTCAATAAATTATTAGCGATGTGCAAATACATTATTTTATTTATTCGGATTGAAGTGAGCCTCGATAATAATATCGAGTGTTGATCGATTGTATATACCATAACAGGAAGGCATTTTTTTTTGTTCGATTTGTTCATAATGCGATTTAAATAAAGATTTTTTGATTATTTCTCGATAAGAAATGACTGAATCATATAAAAAGTCATCTTATAATAATCAAAGGATGATGCATCCTCATTTCCAAATTATTATTAATAAATCTTGTATAAGAAATTCAAATCCAATAAATTTTATAAGAAATATAATTTCTTTATTTTACTTTGTGTCGCTTCATCAATTTAATTATTTTTTCTTCATTCTTCCAGTGAATTTTCGATGAAAAATTTCAATGAAATTTCGCTGTTGGATTTTGTCAGTGAAGATTCATCAGATTCAATGGTATTTGTTTTATTGTGGCGCAAAAATTTTGCTTTCGATGAAAATCTTGGCTCAATTATACACTTTTGTGATGGATCATCCGAGCGAATCAACTTCACATTCAGTTCAGATACTTTAAATTTTAGATCATTGCGTATGATTGAAAAAAGACTTTTCAAATTGCCTCCTTGTACATGCTCTTCCCATTGTTGTATAGTTTCAATGTTTTGCTTTGGTAATTCTAGCTTATAAACTGAACCAAAAATATTCAAAAAATGCGTTTGTTTATTCGATGGTATTCCTAAATGATCCAAAAATGATGTTGATCCTGCGAAAAGAGTAAATTATACGTTAAATTTCTTTCGTTTATGAGGAAAATAAAAAACCAATTGCTTTCCTTTTAGGATTTGTAAATAAACTCGTAACGCTAATCCGGCAAAAAATATTCCAATGAAAAAACCCTTAAAACTACCCAGCAAAAGACCAATAATGCCAAAAATAGAACAAAATGCAGTTCCGTTTACAAACTCCGGTAAATTGATAGTCATCATAATTTTCTCTTTGTCTGGCAACTGTGACGCCATTTTCACAACAAAATTGTGCGTTTTTATTGTATTCCATGCAATTTCTATTAACAATTTCACTTTTTGTAGAACTGATGAAACAAACTGTTTCAAATTTAACCAATCATTGGCATTTTGAACAGCAAAATAAAGTGCTAGATAGAACGAAAAAAATTTGTCGTGTAAAACATTTTTAACTTTCATAATCCAAGGACCAATCTCTCTTTTTACTACATTAATTTTTGAAAATTCGGCTGAAACAAAGAAATTTATTCATGAAATCTTAAGATCACTATCTTTTTACGAATTTTAAAGAACCTTTATTAATTTTACTGTTATTCGTATTTGAAAAATCGGAGAAGCCCATTTTTGATTAAAAATACGTTTAAAATTATTTTAACTATAAGATTTGATGACAACAGTTTTCTACTCGACATGGCGACTTTGATTTTAAATGAAATGTGAAAAAAAATATCAATTGATATTTTCAAGCAAATTGGAAAATACAATACAACTTTAAACTAAATGATGTTCACCGTCCATATATTATACGAACGTAATGAAAAAAAAAACTCATATGTTCACATTTGGATTTATTGCTTTTTTTCACAACGACGATTTAACAATACATTTCAAAAAAGTACATCTCAAACTGGCACCCTATAATGTATATTGTAGTGGTTTGCGATCAAGTTTCCAAGTAATCTGCCAACAGTAACTCCAAGATGTCCTTCGGAGATGCTTGCAATAAATGTCAAAATAAAACCAAGTAAGGCGCCAATTGCATGACCTTTATAATTCAATAAATCTGGATGTCTTGCACTTGTTCGCAATTGAGTAGTTGAATGGTGTGATTTTTTTCCATAATAATCAACAGCTTTATCATATATTTTTTGAACCACGTAAACCAAATCAAGCCAATGTCTCTCCTCATAGATAGTTTCAACGATATTTCCAATGAATTTCGCAAATTTTAGTTGAAATCCCATTTTATTTAAAAAAAAAAAAAAATTTAAATTACTAAACTGATTTTGAACGACACGTTTACTTCGAACGTTATAATTTCTTAATATATGATATATTTGTAATGACGCAAAATCAATTCCTTCGATTTTTATATGAATTTAATTTTTGAAACAAAATCGGAAACGAAATTGAAACTAATACACAGAAAAAATGTGTATGGGAATTTTCCATTGGAAAAGGGAGTAAAAAATTTGATTTAAAATCCGATTAAACTGAATACAATGCAAGGTGCATTGAACTGCATTTTATCATTTAATCATAAATGACCAAAAACCTGTTCAAATTCCATTGAATAAATTGTTCATAGAATCATGAACCAATAATTTTTGAATGATTTATAAAACAAAAAAAATGTATAAGATTTTTCGTTGAATTGTTCAGATCAAACAATTTCTAAATTTTTAAGTCAACATCTCAAAATCACTTGTTCTTATGTAAAATCTTGTGTATGAATTTTTATTTTCCCTTGCGTGAACCGTTAATTCCTTGCAGCAACATCATCGCTTCGAACCCTGAAACACCATCACCACCACCATCTTTTGCTCACATAAGAAACGATATGGAGTGGAAGGTAACACTGTAATATATGATACTTTATGATTATTTGCTCGGAAACAAAAATAAAAACAATGAAATGAGCAGTAACTAGGTTTATCAGCGCGGAAAGAAAACAACTGGCAGCAAACAAGTATGAGAGTACAGCGGAAAGTAAAATAAATTGTAATGCGAATGAAGAAAACGGAAGAACATTTGATGTGATTGTATATGTATGTGGGGATCAGAGTTGATATTTCACATACGCATTCGGAAAGTGTGCATTTCATATGATGTCATTTCCATTGGCGTTGAATTTATATATATATATATATATTTCTTTCCTTTTTTTGTTGATTTTCTTGTTCCATCTGCGCGAAACATGAAGATATCAGTTGGTTTTTTAAGCAAATTGGGGTTTTATTCCATTTAGAAGTAAAAAAAAAACAAAGACTTTACGTAATAAGAAAAGAATAAGAAGAAGATTACATTTAGGAGAGTAAGAGAAGAAGGAAAAATTAAATGAAAAAAGAAACGATGAGAAATGGACAGTGCATGAAAATCGTTGCATGAAAAAATGCCAAAAGAACGACCGACCAGAGAATACAGATACAATTTTGAATTGAATTGGCTTCGGTTAAGCGGCAAAAAAATACGTAGTTAGATCCATTTAGTGAAGGTTTGTTATTTGTTTCTTTTTGATTTTTTGCATGAGCACAACGCATACCGGTGTGTGATTCGACGGCGAACAAGAGAGAAAGGTGAAAAGTGGCCAAAAGAAGAGTCGAAAAAAAAAACTAAAAATATACGGCAACAAAATACGAAAATTTCTCCTCTCATAAAATTCTATGGGCCATCAATTCGATTTAATATTATGGAATGGCTTTTGTTTGGAAGCCTCCGGTTACCTGATTTTCTATATATATACACATATATGTGAGTGAAATGTGCTCAGCCCAAAATCGTTTGCTTACATAAAGACTCTCTGAGACAGAAAAAAAAAGAAAGAAAGAAATCGAATTGCAAAGGGTTTGCCAAGACAAGAAAAAGAAGAAAAAAATGAGAAAATACACCTTGGGCAGCGGTTTTATTAAATTTCACCGCTTGGCATTTCCGTTCAACATTCAATACGGTCAATTCTTAAGCTTCTTCTCTCTCTGTGTGTGTGTTTGTGTACACATTTTTTTTTTCTCTCACACGAATTAAGAAGAAGCCATAGTGCTCATTTAGTAAAACCAAGAAAACGAAATCAATCGTATAAAGCGAAATGCTATATCAAAGACGCGTGTTTAACTCAAATCAATTGAAATAAAACACTCGATGAATTGACACAGTCGATTGACCAGAATCAACACACTCACTCGCTCACATATTCCAGCTCAAACAGTTGCATGCAATTTATACGCACACGCAATAAATTTATTGGGCTATTAAATGACGCGAGCGAACACAAAGTGTTTTGTGCTTCAGCACTTCGTCCGTTTATTCAATACGTAGGAGAAAGAAAGAGAGAGAGAGAGAGGGCAGGGAAGCGAAGGAGAGATATTTTTATGGAAACATATTCTTATTTGTACAGACGATGACGTTTCACGACTCGATATATGCAATCAAGTCAAGAATAAAAAGGGATTGAATCGAGTGTGAATAGTAACGCTTACCTTATTTGATTGTCGCATAAATCGGCTGTAAATCGTGATAAAATCAAATAAAGTGTTTTGTGCGACGAACACATACATGCCAAAAGGCAAAAATCACATCAATCCATTTGTCCATTGTCTTTTATTCTCTATCTCTCTCACTCTCTCTCTCACTCTCTCTCTCTCTCTCTCTCTCTCTCTCTCTTTTCACATCATTTTTATCATAAAATCACATACACATTACACACCCTTCTGTCTTTCCACTGTCACTCTTCATGAGCGAGAAAAAGAGGTCCTTGTCAATTTCAGTGGTTCATATCATTTCTTTAAGCAATTGTATGAGATTTTGTTGTGCACGCGAAGCGGCCCTCAAATTCGTCGAAATGGCAATTTATTCATCGGTGAATTGCCTTTTTATCGAGCCAAGAAAACAATTGATATGCATAGTGTCGTCATGTTAAATCGCTCGTGAGCAATGCCACTGCCATAGAAACGACACTTTAATCAAAATCATTTTTTTTCTTTTTCCTCTATTTTCTTCTATTTCCGCCTCTCTATCTCTTTCTCTTCTCTCTCTCTCTCTCTCTCTCTCTCTCTCTCTCTCTCTCTCTCTCTCTCTCTCTCTCTTTTCAGCGATCGATTGTTGTATCGATAAAATCACATACACATTACACACCCTTCACGTAAGTGATCTGTTTCTCGATATGAAATTGACAATGCGATTTTATTAAAAAGAAAAGCACATGCTCTCACACACGTTTGTACAGGTGTCGAATGATGCGCGTTTGGTTTCATGACGAACATTTGATTGGATTTTATTGTGGCTTTGCAAAGCAAAATCGAATTCATTTTCGACAAGAAATACGCACGTCGCAACAATTTTCAAATTCGATTCTTTCACATTTTTTTTTTTCTTTTTCTTTTTTGCATTTTTATGAGCAAAATTCATTTCATTTTTCAAATAAAGACGAAAAGATAAAACCAAAGTGAGCACAAAATAAAAATGGAACAGTAGAATCAAATTTAAGAATTTGCCCGCATTTGTTTCGTCGTCAAGTTTTTTTGTTGGACGCATCAAAAATAAAAAAAATCACATGCAAAGAGCAATTCTTGTCAATTTTGTTTACAACATTCAGATTTCAATTCACTTGAAATTGAAATTTATGAAATATTGGAATGGATGAAAAATGTCGCTTGCTTTGAACATCAACCAGTATATATCACTTGAATGAAATTACGCATTCTCACTTTATCTCTTTTATATTTAATTTACGCATCAAGAGGGAGAAAAAGAATTGATAGCCATTCATTTGACACGCGGGACAACGATTTACATTGGATGTATTGAATCGATTCCAATAATAGAACCAAGAGCGAAGCTTCAACGGTGTCAATGGTCGCTATTCTTCCAGAAAAAGAGCTATTTCTTTTTGTTTGCTCACTGTATTTTACCTTCTCGATGGCATTTCGTGATTTGAATAGATAACATCCCGCTGAATAACAAAAAAGAAGAAGATGAAGTCGAAGAGAAAAGTGAAGGAAAAGCGAGCAAGTGAGAGTGAGAGTGAGAAGGAAAGAAAGGAAAGAAAAGGAAGTGAAACGAACAAAGACAGAAAATAAATGGTACAACGTAAACAAAATCAACAGGGAGTGAAATTAAACGTCGTGTTTACTAATTTTGAAATGAGATACAGACTTTGAATGCGAATAATAAAAAGAGCATTGTTTGTTGAATATTTTTTGTTTGTTTGTTTGTTATTTGATGTCATTTATTTCACGCGCATCGATTTGCAAGTCGACAGTGCAAATGCGTCAAACTCACCGATTCTCTCAATGATTTTTCCTTTTTCTCTATCAAAACTTGTTCGAATCGTAAAATGGGGACCATTGGTAATAATATTCTCCCCACAGAATATTCGAATGAAAATTAACAAGATGGTATCGATTTACCATCAAAACGAACAATGCACTTCATTTTTATGAGTCATGTTTGTTTATTTTTTTTTTTTTTTTTTTTTTTTCAGTTCGACCAAAAACAACGGAAACTTTAATCAATAGAGCAACAAACTCAAAATGGTCTCGAATATACAAAATGTTTTTCTCTGTTGCACTTTTGTAAATGAATATCAAGTATTGATTCAAAATCCGATTCTGTCATCAGTTTTCAACACTCCATTGTTACCATTCGGATTGTGTGAATATTGTACTGTAGGCTCTTTTGTAAAGTATGCGCTTCACGTGAAAATAATGTATATCAAACAAACCGCCTTTTAGTGATATTCAGCATACAATGCAAACCATGTCAATTCACCAGTTCAATAAACCTTTTTCCCTCTTTAATCATTGTAATTTTTATTCCGATTTTATATTCGATTCATTCATTCTCAGTTCAGCCACCGATTTTTCCGATTCTTTTATCGTAGAGACAAAAACAAATGAATCATTTTGTAGTTGATTTTGAAAGTTCATATATGTAACTTGTACATTGAAAATATAGTATGGTGGCTACACCCATTGAATTTTATGAAACGAATGAAGATCAAAGAAATACCAAGACCATTAATTCAAATAAACAAGAAAATGCTTTTGATGGCTATTTAAATTCAAATTTATGACAACATACAGGCTATATATCACAAGCGACAAATCACAAAAAAATCACGCAAAATGGTCATTAATGGGAAATAGCAATTTTGAATAATGAAATTTCATATTATTGAAAAGAAAAGGAAATTTCATTAAGCCTCGATTAAATGTGGATGTATTTACGCAATTTACGTACAACAAAATAAATTTCTCTCACCAGTGAATTTTATTGATTTTTGCGCCCAGAATAATTTCTTCTTTTTGTGTGTGCTGAAAAAAATCTGAAGTAACATTTTGCATTAATTTCGCTTTTCCATTGACTTTGATGTTTGACAACTAATATCAATGTCAACGTCACATGAAGTTTCAAAGAGTCCATATGCAACAATGAATAATTATATAGCCAATTTTATTCATTTTATATGCGCACGTCAACAACAAAACATTTGCTCTGTGTCGCTTTTGATAAAGCATTATATCAGTTTCTAATCCATTTTTGGTTGCAATAATTGATCGAAAATAAAGATTGAGAACCGGAAGAGAAGAATGAGCATTTTCAATACATTGTTTGTGCTTTTACTGTGGGCAATATCATGCTTCATTTCATGAAGATTTTTGTTAGTCTGACACTTAGTTCTTATTAGCCTTATAACAGCCAAACTTTGATGAAAGAGAGATTGAGTGAGTTCGATAAGAGGGAAAGAGAGAGAGAGAGAGAGAGAGAGAGAGAGATTCAATCTGACAATGGGATGGCTATTAAATGGATACTAAGCCTGCATTCAATATGCCGTTAGTAAGAATTATACCAATTAAACACGACTTTTTGCTTCGCAACGAGCTCATTAGTATGTTTTATCCAACGCATAGCAAACACTCAAAAAAAAAAGGAAAAAAAAAGTGAGAGAGAAAGAGAAGAGAAAAGGAAAAATATTCGAACCAATGCATGAATATTTGTTATATTAAGAAGATTTTCGTAATTTCTCTCTTCCTTATTTCAAACATCAAGCGAGAAGAAAATTTCTTATTTCATGTTTTGAAAAAAGGTTCCGGTTTTGATCGGTTGTAAGCTGTAAATGAGTTTGCTAGTGTGCTCGTGTGTGTGTGCATTGAATTTGTGCAGTTTTGTAGCAAACATTGATTAGAGAATCGATTTGAAGGAATTAGTCGCAGCTGGCAAGTGCACAAAATTGCGAAATAGCAACACACAGCAGCAGAAGTAAAAAAAAAAAGAAAAGAAAAAAAAAAACGAAATGAATCGCGATACGGAATGAGTATGAGAATTATGAAAAGATAATCTAGTTTTGAAAGCGTTCTCATGATGATGCACACAAAATACGATACTATGCGAAGTTTGATAAGAGCAAAGCACTCAGCGTACCCGCGCGCTAGCGCACGCTCAACAATCACTTAGCAATGAAAAGACACCCAATATTATGTATACACATTGATTGCACTGTCAATTTCATTCGCCCGTCGAATGTTTATCCAACGCTGTCGATGCGATAGTGCACATAAGCACACAATTACCAAGCATCACTCACTCGAAGCCACTGTAAACGCCGAGTAAAGCGCTCACAAGACGTTTGCTAATCTTATTTTGTTGGTTATGTTGATGATGATGATAAAACGAAAAGAGAGTGAGAGGTATCAGAGAAAAAGAGAGAGTGAGGAAGAAAAAGAGAGAGAGAGAGAGAGAAATTCGATTTGCGATAGAACAGATCGACATCATATCACAATATATATATACGCTACACTTGATTCACATTCTCGTCTTTCGCATCGGCGAACTGATGGTGGTGAGCATGAAATTCAATATCCGCACATTGACATCAGTGCAAAACAGTGGAAGAAAGGTGAATAAAAAAATGCTTGGCTAATTCACATAGAACATTCACAATATTATATGATTTTCACAATAAACACATAATGAATGCCTACAACGAATGAATTACGAAGAAAAAAAAAAGATACAAATATCAAGGCAAAGCATTGAAGCATCCAACAGTGAGAAGTACCAACGACAAAATTGCGACAACTCAATAGACACTTTATATACGCGAAATTCATTGAAATTTGATTCATCCACATGAGGAAATCCAAAAATAAGGTGTCTTTGTGGACATGCATCATAGTTTTGGGCGAGAAAAGTAACATTAAATTTCCTCTGTTGTAATCGAAAACAAAACAAAAAATCCTCTCCTATTCCGATGGCCATTTATTTTTTTTTTATTATCATTTTATTCGTCCGCTTCATTTGTTATCTATTCGTCTTTTCTCATTTTGTTCGCGTAGGTCGTTATATTTGCACCAAATGTTCAATTTGTTTACAAAATATTTTGTTAGTTGTGTCGTCACAGAATATGAGATGATTTCCAAAGTAATATTTATTTGCTTTTAATTCGCTTAGGAATCAAATTGCGTGACATACTTTCAATGATGAACCTCATTCTTTCTATTCTTATCAATTGTTTTTTCTCTCGTAGCAACAACGAATAGGGGAGGGCAAAGAGAGAAGAGACGGAGATACGGGCTAGGGAGATTGAGAACTGGAGAGATTTGAGTATATAAAGAACAGAGAGTGTTACAGACAGATAGTTAAAGCGAGAAAGGGAGGAAGAGGAAGGAAGAGAAAAGAAGAGAGAGAGAGAGGGAGGAAGATAGAGAGAGAAAGAGAAAGAGAGAAAGAGTGGTAGAGAAAGCTAAAAAGTGAACGGAAATGAACAAAATCGATGTTAAATGATTAATTCTCTGTTTTGGCATTGGTGATACATAATGCGCTGCCACATGGAATTGCGTAATTCGTTTGTATACACGAATTATTTGCCATTTCCGTGTGCTTCTCTTGTGTCGACACACAAAAAGTATTGACAGTCGAATAAAAATGGCAATGGCATTATCAGATATGTTTTTTTTTTCGCCATATCATTTGCTCTTCTCTTCTCTTCTCAGTGTCTCTTTATCTCTTTTTCGAATTCCTCAATTTCTTTTTTTTCTTCACTCTTTTTCGCTTTTTTTCGTGTATATACGTTTAAATGTCGAATCGCATTACATCGCTGACACATTTTCGTATGCCCGCCAGCAATGATTTTCAGCCAGAGCCTGTAATAGATGAAAATTGAATTGGGTCAACATTTTAAAAAAATTCATAACCATCATATTGTGACTAAACTGTTGTTATGTGCGTTGTGAAATTGAAAGACACTTGACTTTATCAATTCCATTGAGGAATTGCCAGCTTTTTGATATACCTAAAAATTATCCGTTTTCAATTTATATCAATATTAATTTCGAAGAAGAAAGGCTTTTCAGTCTCTGAAATTCAGCAACACCACCAGCAACTTTGCTTTCAAATAAAATCAAGTGGAATATTTTTTTTTTCTGTATTCATCGCTTGTCTATTGAATGACAGTCGTTGTGTTTACGCGTTTTTAATACAATATTTATTCGTTTGTTATGTATCGTCGTTTTTTTTTTTTTCGTGAATGACAAAGTGCGAGAAAGCGTTTATATGAGTGAAGTAACATGAAAGAGTGCGATAGATTGCCATTCAATTTTCCGACCGTTGTTGTGAGTTTATTTATAAATACATAGATTTGTTGTCGATTTGTGAGATGGTGTATTTTTGTTGGCCTCATTTTCCCTTTTTATTCTCGGTCTTATTGTTGGTATTGTTGGTGTTGCTGTTGCTGTTGCTGTTGCTGATGTTGTTGTATGTGTGCCATCAACAAAACTTTCTATTGTGAATAATAACAAATATTTAAGCTTCAATTTGGATTTTCTATGTTTGTTTGACAACAAAGTATGCGCGGGGGCATAAAAATTGAATAAAAAATCGAATAAATGATAACAACAACAGAAACAAAAATCAAGTTATAGAAAAAACAAAACAAGTATGCGAACGAAACGATGTTGATGCGACGGAAACAAATTGGAACGGATTCGAAATGTGGTCGAAGGCAATGAGAAGAAAGGATGACATTCACCACTAAGTTGAATGTCCAAGTTCATTCAATGGATGATAGCAAAGAAAAGAAGATAAGTCAAGCGCAAAATGAGCAATACAAGAAAAGACAGAGAACAGACATAACGCCCAAACCTCAAAAGAGTTTTATTGAGGATTTAAAAAGGAAGAGCAAGAAGAAAAAAAAAGATCTGTCTGATTGTATTGAACAATGAAATGAAAATACGAAACAAAAATCAAATTCAAAAATATCAACATAAAGTTTTTAAAAGGAAAAATCACGATTATAAATCTTTCGTTAAATAGCAAAATTGGAAAGTGTGTATGAGTGAGAATCTGAATGATTGCTTCTTGTGACGCGCTTTAGGTACCCGATCCCAACATACAATGTGAGAGTGAGAGAGAGAGAGAGTGAGAGAGAACGAGCAAAATACACACAAAGACATAAATAATATAGGAAATGATTTGAAAAAAACACCAAAAGGAATATATAAGCACAACTAAACCGAAAATAAGCACTGTAAATAGTCATAAATAAAGACTTTGGCTCGGCAATCTTTGGCCGTCTTCCGTGTTTTTCGACAACGTTTATTTTATTCCATTCCAATTTTTTTCTGCTTTCGTTGCCTTTTTTCTCTCTCCGTTTTCTGTGCTCTGTCGTATATTTTCTTTTTTTTAAAAAAAAACGCATCTAATCCATAATAAAATGAACCCAATTGCCAATTCCAATATATTTCATACAAAGAATTGACGTCTCACCCATGGCGTTGCCATTCACATTCACATTCACATTCATATTACGTGGCGCAATGTTTGTTGATGCTTATTTTTTTCCTTCGATCGGGTTGTCCGATGGATCGGCATCAATAATTTCGGTTTCATGATTTTGAATTGTGATAAAAATAGAAAAACCAAAATGGCATATGTCCACAAACCCAATAAATAATTCACCGACAATCACACCAGAATGATTTTGTCTCCCGTTTTTCTTTGTCGCGTTTGCGGTGAAATCGCATGAATAAATACATGTGACAGTTTCATGATTTAAATTGGTCCCATACGTTATTTATGGAATCAATTATAAACTATTGTCCGAATTCGATAAAAGACATTTCTAAAAAAAGGAAAATTTTAACTTTTATTTTCTTCAGATTTTCTTCGATGAAATTCGCATTCGCATTCCCTTCGGAATGGAAACGATTTGAAATCAGTATTCAATCTCAATTGATGAATGGTTTACTCTGCTGAAGAACCACTTACAAATTGGATAATTGGATTCAACATGAAAAATCTCTGAACAATAACAACAACAACAACAACAAAAACAATAATAAAAAGACAACTTTTTACATTGACATTGGAGGTTTTAAAATCGGCTGGTTGTAGTGTCACAACAAAATGTCCATTATCCATTGATTACCATTTAATTTGATGCAATTAAAACTTTTGCTAACCCCCAAAAAGCAAACTAGATTTCGATAGCGAACTACAGCATTTCTATCGACAAATTGAAGTAAGCGGTTTTGTTTTGTTTGAACGGCAGTAAACGGAAGAGAGTGAACGAATGAATAAAATAGAGGCACAGGAATGACAAAAATACGTCTGCAATGACTGTGCTAATGCAGTAGTTAGTATTAAAACACAATTGTAATCAAGTCTCAATGCATGCCAACTTTATTTTCGACTTTAAACTACTTTGTTCCTCCGGATAGACAAAACGAGTAGCGTCTTTCTTCATCGAATTTCTCGAGAAACGGAACTGAACATTTTACATGCGTTTTACAATTGCTCGGTAATTATGATAATAATCTGCTTGTGAGATGAAATGAAATTGATGAAACACATTTAAGCTTCCGAATGAGAGAGAAAAGCAGTTTTCATTGCTTGCAGTTCATTTACATTATTTAATTCCATGCTTAATGCTGTTCGAGTTAATATAAAAGCTATTAAAAATAAATGGTTGCTCCATTTTTTTTTTATAGGTTTATTAGTAAAAAGCAGTTGATTTGCATGCTGCATTGGTAAATGTCAATCTTTGTTTTGTTTTTGAAATTGAAATCAGACAGCTTTCGTTGTTACTTGACTGAAACAGTTTTTCCAGTTTGTTAACCATGTTGATCAATACGATTTTATATAATATCGAAATGTCAATTTTCGCTCAGACATTGTCAGTAGATTTAAAAACTGAACATTGTGATCTGATGTTGAGATATCAACTAAATATCGCCTGTCACACCGCGTTAACAAATCAAATCCATTTATTTCGTTCATTTAAAAATCTGATATACCTCAACTATTAATCCAAATATCAATATCATTCTTACAAGACCCACATAAGGGAGTTAATATTTCTATTAGTATTTATATATGTCCCATCATGGGAATGAGAAATAATCGCGAATTGAACCAAAAATTCATTAAGGATAGTAGACATTTTCTTTCAATTTAGGAAGAAATGTGTCGTTTTTGAAGCGGTGTATTGTTGAAAATTTCTGACTGAATTTCGATTTTAATAAAATGCATTGCAAAAAAAATGAATTTCTCCGACAATTTTTTGAATTGAAATTAATTAACCACAAAAAAGTGTTCAACAAAAAGCACCAGACACTTCATTACTTGGCAATTTGATTATAACGATGGCTTGAGTGTTATGTGTGACGGTTATCTCGCTATCGATAACGAAATCCAATGCAATAAAACTGTGAACGCATCTGACTGAGAGATTCACAGTGAAAGTCAACATTCTACTTAAAACTTCATCAGCAACCGATGAAACTTCGTCAATGAATGCCATTACGTTGGAAATTATTCCATTTATAATTTTCAATTTGTATGTTGAATTGAACAGGACATGGGCATTGGTGGGGGTGCGATGTTGGATGGCGTCGAAAATATGCTAAATATGAAATAAATTATTCATAAATTAGTCAAGTTAAAATGAATTTTATGTATGTGTGTGTGTGTGTCGTGCTTAGTGCGAAAAGTTTCAGTTGTTTCATGTCGAGCATTTGATGTCATCAAACAACGTCGTCATCTTTGTTACGCGCAGCAAGTACAAGGTAGCGAAGCATAAATTTTGCTTTTGCAAATAAATATATAATCGATGAATGGAAAACAAAAGTCCAATTGTTTTATGATGGCAACAAGACACACACACACATACATTCAGAAGACCGTCGCAATCTCACTAACTATAATTACATCCAAAGCCAAAAGCAGTAAAATATTAATTTTCCTCTCATTGAAATTGATTGATATTCAAATTTGATGTTGGTTTTGGCCATCATGAATTTCATCAACTTTACCGCATCAAAATGTGCGCTGCCTCTTTTGTTGTCCACTTCCTTATGATGATTCACAAACTTCTAAATAATAATAATTATAATCGGACAAGCCAAATATGGTTTTAATGTTGTATCGCAATACCCTCGTTCACACACACAGACACACCAAAACAACTAAATATCCAAAATCGAATTAGCACGTAGTAGCCAGCATCAAAAAGCCGTTTAATTAAAAATAATTTCAAAACACTTTTTCTTCTCATCGTTTTATTCAATTTACACAACGGCGCCGTAATAACGAGTCAATTTCCATTTTAAAATTCATGGATCGCTAGTCAAAGCGTCGTCAACTAGGAACGAATACAGAATGAGAGAAATATGGTGTTTTTCGTGTGAAATTGATGCGTATTCTTTAACACCCGTTTGATGTTTAACGTTTAAAATATGAGCATCGAACACCCTTCATATTTCCCACAGAATCCATGAGATTTTTCACATCTGTTTTTCCTGGAGCATTCAATGAAATTCATAATTACACGTGACATATTCGACGCTATATATTAATCGTTTTGTTCATTGTTCATTGTTCGTTGTTCATTGTTCGAGGGTCCATCTCCAAATTTTCATCCACTCTCTCTCCTTCTTCCCCCCCCCCCCTCGCTCTTTTCTCCTTCCTCTCTCCATTGTTTGTTCTTTCCGTTTGTATCTCTTGTAGGTGCATATCGCTTTGTTTGGAAATTCTTTAGACGCACATTTTATCATCACATTATATGTAATCATCGCGATGACATCGGTAATGCCAACCAATATTCATTTATAATTCAATGGTTATTTTCCTTTCATTGCCCATTTTTCATTGTATTTTATGTTAACGAAACGTGAAAAAAAATTGAATAATTGAAACGAGGCAATTTCTTTTATTCACATAAAAAATACGACATTGTTTCATCGAATTGTTTTTTTGTTGGGTGCAAAAAAGTTGAACAAAACTGCAAGTAATGAACTATTTGAAGATAAAAAATCACTTTTTTTCTTGACTTGAATGAAGAAAAAAAACACTTTTGATATTAAAAGATTCCTTTCCAACGGAAAATATTAAGAAAAGAAGTATCTTGAGTGAAGATTCGCAGGCAAAGTTTCAATTTAAGCGGAAACAATATTCTGAAAAGAAAATCCTTTCGACGTTAAACATGAAAAAAAAGGTCAAAAATGTCGAGTTGAAAATTTTCTGGACACATTGTCATTAATCATATCATTTGGAAAATTTAATCAACGCTTTTTCGGTCGGGACACAATGCTTTTTCAACAAATGTGCAAGCCATTTGGCGAATGAAGACGAACAAAATAGCTTGGCTATTAAAACCAATGGATTTCGCTTGATGCTTTATTACTTCATAACCGAGATAAAGTGTCGAATTATGCGGCCACCAATTTAAAATCGGCCAGCAGCACACACACACACACATCAGCAATCAGAGGAAAACTTAGAGAAGCTAAAAAAAGAAAATATGACTTAAACATCCCACAAAATTAACCGATTTATTCGTTCGTAAAAGAACATAAATGACATCCGTGTCGCCTATCTTTCTATATCATCGAATTGAAAATACCGTACGCGCTGTGACAACACTTGACAAATGATGATTTAAATTGGTTTTTTTTCCGTTGCCACAACAGATTCGTTCCATTCGCTATCCATATATCTCTCTCTATCTATCTCTTGTTCACTCTTCGAAAATATAGATTTATTAAATTATTTTTGATGTGATGCCGTGCTGTGCTCTGCTGTATTATGTGCTCAATCTATTGCAATCCACTCATCTATGTGTTGATACAAAC
This sequence comes from Resseliella maxima, assembly GCA_029041755.1. Taxonomy (NCBI): domain Eukaryota; kingdom Metazoa; phylum Arthropoda; class Insecta; order Diptera; family Cecidomyiidae; genus Resseliella; species Resseliella maxima. The sequence goes on along the minus strand of JAQOWM010000019.1, from coordinate 136,985 downwards.
ACACACACACACGCTGTGAAACTTCATTTTGGCAAAAATTTCGCTCGAAAATATGCATATATTTCATAATCATCGATGAACAACACGATTCAACATTTTTCCGTTTGGCACACGCGAAAACTAGTCAATTTGAATGCATGTTTCATTCATCGCATGCTTATGGATGACAACCATCAACCAAATCAATTCGCCTTTTTACTCTAAACACACACAGAAAAAGACACACAAATTCATGTCATCTGAAAAATCTTCCGCATTTCTAACTCTCACGAAATGACAAAGTTTTTCAATGGCACCACCAGACTGTTTTTATTCAATACGCCGGCGAAATGAGATGTTGAGCGCTTGCCAAACGTACAACACAAAACCATTGATTTGTATGTGTGTGTGTGTGTGACGTTTTTCTCTTCTATACGCTAGGCTCAAATCCAACATGCCTTTCCACTGAATAAATAACATGTTAAATGATGAAGAACAATAACAAAAATCAACTCAAGAGATTTGAACAACGAAAATAACACGATGCAATTCAACTAACAAGCTAACTGAATACAACATAAACCACAAATTTTCACACGATACACACACACATACATATATGTATATATATACACGACATTCCCATGCACGTCGAATAGCAAAAATGACAACGGAAGCTATGTAAATATGTGACAAGAATCGACAAATGGCACCAAACCATTCAAATAGATGGACACTACGCTTTATTCCATCTTCTTCTGCATTTTCAATCAATTTTTCACAACTGAATTATGGAAATGAAACAATCATTTTCATTCATCACGACCAATTTCAATTCGACAGCAAATCATCGCGACAAATTAATTGACAACAAAATGATTGATAGTTTTATTTTTGAAAATGTGTTTTGTGATGCGACACACAGCATGAACGCGAATATATTTTCTAAGATTTTTATTTATTCTTTTTCCTTTCAATGAATGACAAAATGTTTGTATTGACAAATTTATTCGATTTATTATTCGACTTCAATTCAATTTGATATATTTTTTTTCCCAAAATTCAATTTGAAAAAGGAAAAAAAAACATGCAATTGATGTTGACAGGAAAAGATTTACTTGAATAAAAAATGTGTACGTTTTAAAAATATGAATAACAAAAATTGAGTTCATTTTCCATCTTCGAATTGAGTCAAATATAATTCGCGAAATGAAGTAAATATCATCCGATAAATGTATAAAGTTGTTATTTTCTGAAACCTTGAAATAGTTTATTAAATGGAAAAGAAGAAAAACAATTGTTTATTGAAATAAGTTTTTGGTTGTTGTTTGGACAAATTGTTTCACAAAACTATTTTGTTTCAATTTCAACAAAATGTGCCCCATGCCAGTAATATTTTTATACATTGGATTCGTATCAATCATACAATTGACATTGAATGCACGTACTTAGTATTGTGTTATATTTGGCGCAATCTTTATTACAAGAAATTAATGAAGCAAATGGTTTTGTCATGGAAAAATGTTCGAAACGGAGCTCTTTGTTATTAGTTTTTTTTTTCGGCTTTATTACGAAATATAATTCTAGTAATTATTATAAGTTTATGACGAATTCTATACGCGATAAAAGTGAACACGGCGATTTTTCTTCTTTCCAAGGAAATGAAGTGAAATAATAAAATCTGATTTGTCGATAAGAGAAATTGAACCATAAACTTATCAAAAACAAATGAGCATTGGAAAAAAAAGATCAAAATCAAAGACAACCAGCAAAAAAAAGGGAAACAACGATGAAAAGTAATAAAGAAAAAAAACCGTTTGTATTCAATGAAATCAAATGTTGGTCACGCAAATTAAATTTTGAATCATGATTCATGAATAATGGGGAAAAAAACGAAGCCATGTTTTCTTCATGTTAATACACAATTTTGTCCCAATAAAGTATTTCAGTTTGGTCGTCCCAAAGGGCCGATTTCGCTCGTATTCAGTTGTTTCTATGCTAATGAGTGTACTGAGATCGTTTTTCATTCGAATCCGTCTGCATGAGGCCGCAAGTAATTAAAAACTCTGAATCGATACAAGAAAAGTTTGGATTTCAAGTTTTGTACGTGTGTGTGTGTGTGCGGTATATGCTTATGTGCGTGCGCGTGGAAAATGAAATCGCAGATTATTTTGTGTGCGGCGTCGATAATTAAGCCAGTAAATACGAATGCTTTAACTTCCGTAGTGTCTGTTGGTTGTTTTTTCATTTTGTTTTGTGTTCCATCTGTTCCGTTTCGTGCAATGTAAATTTAGAGTGTGCGGTTTTGCGACAGCCCACACTCACTGTGGCGAAATTTTACAACCGTATTTTGGCTATAGTTGTGAAGAAAAATAGTTCACAAATGTGGATTTTGATTTGGGCAAATGCTAAGAAACGCGTTCACATTATCTTAGCAAATGTCGGAGGCTTGGCGACAAATATCAATGATATAGAGAACAAACAAATTACCACGTTTGCATTCACAAGTAATTTTCAATGAATCACATTGAAAAGCGGTGACGATAAGCGATTTTTTTTTTCTTTTCAAACGGAAAAGTATTCATTTCACAGTGGGAAATTCACATAAGAAGCAATCCATAGAAAAAACATAAACAATAAACGTATACAAAAAGCGACATTTTTAGAAAATGAATTTTCAAAAAGAAAGAAATTTAGTTAATCAATCAGCACAAAATCGAATTTATTGATGAATTTGAAATGCTGATAAAACTTTATTAAGAAGAATTTCAGCAAAAAAGATAGACTCGCATTTTTTGTTCATTTTTTTTTTTTTTTTTTTTTTTTTTGTTTGAAGCAAAAACATATTTCATCATTGCCTCTGATATGAAAATTTTACGATAAAATAATTATTTTATCCGAGTAAAATGAATGAAAAGGCAAATGGAATTCTCATCATAAGTAGCGATAACGTCAACAACAGTTAGTGACATATAAAAGAAAGAACACCGTCATTATTGCATAATATTAAGTTGATCGTTGTGTGTATGTGTGTGCGTGAAACGCGTTTAAATTTATTCGTTGTTCCGTTTTGCTGTGAATGTTTTGATTTGACGCACTCAGTCGCGATATTCGCGGGGGTTGTCAATTGTATTTTACATCATAACACGTATGATAACAAACATTTTTGTTTGCAAGTAATTTTAAGAATCATTGAAGAATACATCATGCTTCTCATGGTGAATCCTTTTCTTGATGTTGAGTGTCAATGGCGCGTGTCTCACGTTTCAATATGCTGCGTTTTATTCACGCAAATAACATGAATGCGTTTATTCCTATTCATTTCTCACATATATTTTGCAATATGATGAACAAGTAAAAATCTGTTCGCGTCGTATGTATCTTCATTTTGAGTTGAGCAAACTGAAAACAAACTCAAGAAATAAAACGTAAAACCAACTTCCTAGCTGCTGTTGTTGTCGTTCGTTTTCATTTTCTCTCATTTCTCTTTCTCAGTGTCTTTCATTCATGTTGTGTGTGAGTGTGTGTGTGTGTGTGTGCCGGGGAAATTACATGTGTTAACTTTGGGTTGAACAAACAGAGTTTTTGTTGCCGTTACGCGTCCGTTTAAATGTTATAAAAGTCATATTTTTCACTTGTTCGTTGTTACTTTTTCGCATTGCAAACAATGAACACATTCTTAGTAAAAGTCTAATTTTGAACGTTTGGTGCTTCTTTTTATGCTGGAAAATGTAAAACTTTAAATCGGCCCCCACCCGCATAAAACAAAACAAAACGAACATTTTTCGCTAGATTTTTACATACAATTGCTGTTGCTGGAACTGTTGCGAAGAAAGAGAGAAAAATATATGAACAAAAAAAAAAGAAAAAAAAAAAAACGTAAAAAAGAGAACGAGGCGGGAAACAGAAACGGGAATAAATGATGAAAAAGATTCAATGGTTTTGCGGTTTACAATGAATACATCCGTGTGTATCTGGCAAGTGGATGAGACTGTATACGACGCACATAAAGTTGTTTGCATTTTAATTTGAAATTACTACACTTGTGCCATGCTCCGTTTCTTTTGCCATATCAAATACGCATACGAATGAAAATGCCATTGCCACTCTTGATATTCGAGTTTGTTCGGGCGATTTTTCTTCGACTTTTTCGCCCATTCCCCCTCCAACTCCTGTTTGCATCATTGCAAGAAGTGAATTTTGGTAGCAAAAAAAAGAAGAAAAAAAAATTAAAAAAACAAGATTTGTATTAAATTGTGATTTTTTCTACTCGCTCTCTCTCTCCTCTCCATCTCTCATTTTCTTCGCTTTACAAAAATGGTTATAATATTTCTCGTTTTATCTTGTCTTCATTTTCGATGCCACGGTTCGTATCCATTGTATGAAATTCGACTTTACCGTAAGACATTTTTAAAAGAATATATTTTTCTCTCACAGTCTTGTTTGATTAGTCGTTCTTTTGTTCTCGCACTATTTGATTGAAAGTCTCTGTTCTTTCTTTTTCGTATTTTACTCTCATTTTGTGTGTGTGTGTTTTTTTTTTGTTTCTGTGCTTGCTATCGTTTTCGTTCTCTTTCTCATTTCTGTGTGTTGCGCTTGCTTTGTCTTGCATTTGCCATCGGCATATTTTTACCATTTTTGGCTGCCATTTGAAATTCACTTTTTGTATCATATTTCGGTCGAGTGGTGTATGTTGGAATGGCATGCTGAAATCGGAGATTTCTCTTTTTACCCAGCAGTAAAATAATGTTATTTCATTTTTCGCTAAGAGGCTCATCGAAGCCAAAGCTCTTAAGTTGTACCATAACATTGTTAGTATTTTACATTGTGCGCCTCTTGTGCTGCTTTCATTTCTTTTTCGTGTTTATTTTTTTTGCGTTTTTTTTTTTTTGTGAGTGTTTCATTCATTCTTGTCATTGCCAACAACATTTTCGTTTTGTTAAAAAGCAGTAAATTTTCCACACAAAGTACAAGTTCATGTAAATGCGATGATAATGACGCTTATTCTATGATATTTTGAGCAATTCTTTTGGTGTGACAGAATAGAAGAAACAGAGAGTGAACGCGAGCGGGAATAAAGTTTGTCAACTTTTGGTTTCACAGTGGTCATCAATTCAATGGTCGGTGTCTGGATTGATGTCGTATTTTCTGTTGGTTTTTTTTCCTTTCCTCTTTCTAACACTCATTTTGCGTCACATTTTCTGATGTGACCAAAAGCAATGTTTGTCACTACCCAGCCAACACGCAAGTTTAATTACTTAACGACTCTATTTCTCTCCGACATTAAAGAAACAAAAGATACTTTACGCTCGCCTAATTTTACAACTTTGTCAACAAAATCGTCAACAAACCGAAACCATCCCTCAAGCCCGTGCGCACTGGCCTTTTTTCCTACTTCTTCTTCTTTTTGTAACAACCAAGTACAGTTAATTTGGTGGGTGTAATTTTTTTCTTTGATTGCTGTTGTTGTATGTCGTTTAACTCGATGAAAAGGAAACACTTTTTAAAAGGCGTTGAAAAGAAGACGATTTGCTCTTTTTTTTTCGCTTTTTTGTTTCGGTTTCCCTTTGGATTTGGAGATGATTGCGTCCATTACGATTCTATGAAATTGTATTCATCTGTGGCAAATTTAAAAAGTGTCGCATTTGAGAATTACATTAAAAAAAGCCAACGAATTTCACCAAATCGTTTCATATTTTACATGAATGACGAACCGTGCGAAAATCTTTTGTAAGCCTTCGTTTTCATTATATTCAATTACACTGATTGTTTATTATCCCTTTTTTCTTTCTTTCTTTCTTTCTTTCTTGTCGGCGACACGAGCCAAACGAGCACTTGCTTTTTTACAGTCAAAACATGACTGTATATTTTGTTGTTGCTGTTGTTGTTGTTTTTGTTATGCTAACATTCGCATTCACAATTCATATTCACAACGACCTCGCATTCAAATCGACCAAATATAAATATATTGACACGTTTCATTTTATTCAAATCGTGACAGTTGTTGGTTTTCTTCAGCTTTCACACATTATGATAATAAATTCTATTTCACAAACTTTTCCGGCAAGTTTTTTGTTCTCCTTTCTGTTGTGCTAGCTATCTCACTGATCAGCTCCTTTCTCTCTCTCTCTCTCTCTCTCTCTCTCTCTCTCTCTTTCACTCTCCTTCTCTCTCTCTCTCGCTTGCTCTCGCTCTCTCTCTCTCTTTCTCACTCCGTATTTTATTCAATGGTTGTATGCAGGCAACTAAAACATGATGAGACTAGATTCATGGTTGAGTTGATCATTTTGGTTTATTCATAGCATTTACACCGTCATTCGATGCGCGTTCACTTAGGCCAGTTAATGTGCTGAAATTATGCAAGCTTTTATTCAAACTCTGAGGGGAGCCATTCATTTGTCTTTTATTTTATGTGTCATTTCAGCAACGAGCTGATTTTAGGCTAACATACAAACCCGAAAACCAAACCAAAAACGACATTTTATTCATTGTGGAAGCGCGTTGCCAAACTCTGATTTTTCTCCTTATTCGCATTCTATCACATATACAATTGTAAGCACTTGCAAAAAGCATCAGAGCAGAGTGACAGTAAAACGTAGTTGGGGAACACATCTGAACACAGTTAAATATATTTTATACAAGTTATAAAATGTAATTTGCATTAATTTGGAAATTTATTGCGTAGCATGTGGATTCCAAAAATTTTCCGTCGTCTTTTTCGTTTTTTTTTTTAGCAAGAGACACAGAATGAAGAGAGTGGAAAAAGACTTTCGGAATGAGGCCGAAAAAGAGGAAAAAAAAAACTCACATGAAATTTAGCAACCGCGTAAAATCTTCTATTATATATAAATTTTACAATCGAAACCAAAGTTCTCAACAAAATTGCATGCCATTTCGTGCATAGCTTTTCATAATGAGTCTACTGTTGTTAACGTGCAAATATGCATACACGCACATACATATTTTCACGCGCTCACAATGCGAATTATTTTTAATGGCCGTCAACAAATGAAAAAAAAAGAAAAAAAAAAAAAAAACTAACAACGCCACCATAAAAATTCGAATAGCAAATTGAAAATCTTGAGCAAATGTTTTATTATCATCATTCGAAAGTTGGGCAATTAAGCGAAAAAAGCAGAAGGCGTTTTGATAGTACCACACCTGAAGACAAATGAGTACAGTTGAATAGAAGAGTGAGAGAATAAGGGAATGAGACACATGACAAACATACTTTGCGTATTTTTAATTGCACTTTTAATGCCATCAAAACAAAACAGCAAACACACACAACAATATTAGACTCATAATTTTACCTTATTTGTTTATCTTGAAGCCGCACAAACTGTCGTTGTTGTGGCTGATTTCGGTGTATCACATTTTAAATGGCCATAAATCTTTTATTAAGTGCTTTTAACTGGTGCCGTTTTTTTTATCGCCGCGCACATTTATAAACAATCACCAAAAATGTATCATTGAATGTAGCGCACGCACGCCCTAAATGTATCAGTGCATATTCAAATTGTTGTCGAATCGAGACAGAAAAACATGGATAAATTATTGGCCATTTTAACGGCTTAAATTGAAATTTATACAATTTTTTTTTTTTTTTTTTTTTTTTTGTACGCAACAAACACACACCAATTTTAATTTATTAAAAGCCATTTACACGGATTTCAATTAATGACATATTCGGGTTCTGAAATTCAGGGGATAGTAGAAGTTTAGTTTATATTCCATTGTAGCAATTTGAATGGAGTTCCATTCCCGGAAGTTTGCAGACAAGTCATTTTATGTGAAATCTTACAACATTCCATCAAATTTCAACAAAAAACTTTTCTGATGGAATCATTAAATCAACTCAGACGTGCCTTCATTTTATCAAAACATCGACGACATTGATACACATCGATTGTTTGTTTCATCTGCCATCTCTAATTTGATTAGTTGGTGGAACGCCTCGAAACCGTCCAAAGAATCTACATCTTACAGATTTTTGCTCAATTTTCATTTAGACTCAATGGAGATTTATGTTCTTGTCATCTGTCGAGACGATAAACTTACATGTCATGCAAGCAAAATGTGCATGAACTTAATTCACTCTTTTTCTCTCTTTTTTGCTCCCTTTATTTCTTCCCCTCTTGCTTGTTCTTCTCTCTATGTTTTTTTCATTCATTATCTTTGTCTCAATCGATTTCTGATATTCACTTCATCTCTCTTTCCATCTCAATAGCCAAAACAAAACGCTTTTATTATTGTTACACAATTGATTTCTCATTGTTGGTGCTGTGTCAATGGAAGAGACAAACAAAGGCAAATTGTAAATGACAGAGAGCGGAGAGATTCAAAGGAAGAAAAATGTTACAAAATCATTTGCTGGCCATTGGCTTTGATAAAATCGCATTAATTCATTAAATATGTTTGGTTGTCGATTTGTGTTTGATGTGCGTGAGACATGCCGCGTACACTTTTTTACTCATTTTTTCATTCATGGACTCTCTCACGCTCTCTTTCATTCTATATAACTGGTTACGCATTCAAATCCATCTCTCACAATACCAAATACCACATACCATCATTCCTATCGCATTTTGATCAATACAAATCGATGTTCTGGCTGCTTGATTCGCATGCAATTCATGCAAAAAGGCTACTTCTATATGGTGCTAATAGAATAAGTCGCACTTGGATTGTGCTATTGTACGGTTGAAATTTAGCGTCTGATAAAAATTAATGGGCATACACGGTATGCCATTTGCGGTCATGAATTGATTCGTCATTGGGGGAAAATGTTTTGCCCATTTATTTCGTCTGTGCAACCATTTCAGTTTGTGATATTTTACTTTTGAACATTGAACATTGAACAACAAAGTCTAATGAACTATACGCTGCAGTTAATTTTCATTTGAATTTCTGTTTCTCTTTTGTTTTCGAAACACGAAGTCACAAGAAAAGGAGTTCAATGACGTTATTGTATTTTTGTTAAGACGCAATTCAAAGAATGGTTCGTTTACAAATCGAAGATTGCAAAATGAAAACATTTCACAACTCAATATATACGAAACACCCTCAGAATGTTATACTTGAAAATGACCGATATTTTTAAATGAATAAATGCGACTTTTTGGAAGAAAAAGTATTTATTGCATGGCCGTTTTCCGCAGCCCACACACAAAAACCTGGCGGCCAACCATTTCTCAAATGTTCTCTTTTAATGTTCATGAAAATCGGTTTTTATGGGGAAAGTTCATGCTAGACAGCACACAAATCCAAATGAACATCAGTCTATCAAGGTTGGTGTGCGGTAAACGCATTCAATATATATTTATATATCCCGGAAAATCAAACTCAAAAGTCACATAAAAGTCGCTTGTTTCTACCTTTAACGGAAAAAGAAACTTTGCCTGGCCAAGTATTGTTCCTAATTTGTGTGTGTGTGTGTGTGTGTGTGTGTTTTTGTGTGTGTGTGTGAAAGAGAAAAAAAAGTTGCGCATTTTGTGTGGTTTTGGTAGCCCAAAAGCGATCGAAAGCATTGAATTATTTATGACAATGTGAACCAAATTCGCAATTTACAACCTTGAGAACTCGCATAAAATTTGATATTTGAACCAAACAATTCACATAATTTTGTGAAACAGATAGCACAAGTGTCGTAGAAAGAGTGGGAAGGTTGCGGATGTAATGATACAGAGTGAGAAAGAAAATCATTTTGAATTTATTTTCCGATGAATTCGAATGGCCGTCGTTTGCTTTGAACTCAACCAACCAAATAGCTGCAGCAGCAGCACCAACAACAACAATTACATACCATTTGAAGCACATTCGACATTCGTTTCTCAATTTAATACCAACTGGAGAATTCAATGCTCCAGACAGCAATGACAGATAAGCGCTGTTCTTCTAATTTCAGAATCATTTTCATAGGCAATTTTGCCAGCACATGGCCATAAAGAAAACACATACAATTTTAAAAGCGAACAATGGATTTTTAATTTCATCTATTGCTTTCTTTCCCGCAAATGCAAAACAAATACAGACGGTGACGTACATCTCAGATCAATTGACAACCGAAACAACTCACAAAGTCATAAGTTCAATGAGAAAATAAAATAAAATAAAATAAAACAAAACAAAAAAAACTCTCGTATAACGAACATTTATCGCATTTATGAAATGTTCGGCTCACAGTTTTGAACTGTTTGAACATCTTGTTTATTGTCTGAACTGTTTGAGTTTTTCATTCATCTGCTTCGAAAAGTGGAAAATTTATGAGCAATTTTGTTCACAGTTCTTATTGGAAACAGCGAATACAAACGTACACCAAACATGAGAAAGAGAGATGTAGAGAGAGAGAGGGGGGAGAGAGAGAGAGAGAGAAGGAAAGAAAGAAAGAAAGGAGGAAAGAAGGAAAGAGAGAGAGAGAGAGAAGAAACTAAGAAAGAAAAAAAAAAGAAAGACAAAAATATTATGGAAAAATGAAAAATGTGCGAGAACTCTGTGTGGATGTGTTCTTCGTAGGAATTAAGCATTATGAGTTTTCATCTTTTTTTGTTTTGTAAAAATGTCGTTTGCTATGGCTCGATTTGCAATTTTCTTATTTATTTGTGTCTATTCTGAGCTTCTTTTTTTTTGGCGTAGCTAAAATGCAGCCATTGGTATCAAAACACATACATAGCAAAAGAATCGTTTCATCGCCAGAGTAAATAAAATCTCGACACGATGTTTGCTCTATAGTAGAATGTTTTAAAGGAGATCTCTCATTTTGCCCGGTGGTTGGGTAAGCACATATTTTGGAACAAAAGTAAAATGTTCAACCGAAAAACGGAACTGTCTTCAGCTAGTAGTTTCAACATATTCTCATTTGGTTTTTGTTGGAAATACCGGAAGTTTTTTTTTCGAAGTAATTTCTAGAGAGCGAATGAACAAGGCAGAGCTGAACAAACAGATAGACAACGAAAGGTTGAAAGAAGAGAACGACAAAGAAGAGCCAGAAGAAAGAGATAACCAAACGTGAAGCTTGAGAGAAAGAAAGGAAAGACAAAAGTGATAGAAAAATGCTGTGCGCTGAAAATGTGAACGAACAACATGTTCTCATATCGCAGCAGTTGGAAAACAAAATTTTTCAATAAGAAACAAGGCAAATTGAAATGGAATTAAACGTGATACTTATTTATATGGCAAAGTTTCTCTCTTTCTCTATTCCGTTCAACTAAACATTTTGCCAGCACATTTCTGGATTTAAGTGCTATTTCTTACTATTGAAAAGAATTAGCCGCATTTTCAGCGACGCGCTCATTTTCCATCGTCATTTCAACCGCCAACAAAATTTTAAACCACAACCAACCACCGAGAGATGATGCACGAAACGAGGTCATGAAAGCCATGCGAATCAAGCAATAGAAATAGACGAGTGTGATGTTAATTTCGACCGTTCTATAATTATTGCTCAAAATTTTTTGAAGAACATTTTCCGGATAGCGAAGGAAATGTAATGAAATAGAAGAAACCATCAAAGCATCCAATTTTAAACAAGGAATGTGTGTATTTGATGGCCATATGATAACAGAAAAACGCAACTCCAAATACCATTCAATATTATTCAATATTCGCTGTACTCACATTTTACATTCATTTTGCAACGTGTGCATGCGTTCGAGAGACTTAATTCTTAACAACAAGAACAACAACAACAACCAAAACACTTTGTTGGCTACTTATTCAAGAAACATACAAAGCATAATCATTATCACAAAAAACGAGAGAATTTAAATTTATAATAATAGAACAAACCTCTTCGAAGCAGAGACTGAAGTATTTCATACTAAATAAGTACTTCAGCTTGTTAATATGTAATGATTTTTCAAACCACATTGTTTTGCTTATTATTGAGCTTTAATCGTTTGATAATTGTATTTTGTACAAAAAAAAAAATCAATTTACGTTATCTCAACAAAATTCAAGATCGAAATCTCTAATTCTCTCTTTGTGTGTGTGCAATGTGGCATTCTTTGTATATGTTTATATTTGAAGAGCTTTGATTTCAAAACATTGGCGCCACCTATACGATTTATTAATGTATACTGACTATACCAATGGAAACGGCGAAACAAATACGATTTGTCGTTTGCTTTCTGTAACGGTATATGTGCAATTTCAAAACATGAAAGTTCGCTGCATGTGTTTTCACAATATTGTTCGACATTCATTCAATTTCACACCATATTCATATAGATGGCGTAAAAGGCAATACGAAAGCGACTTTGGTGTATGTGCTTGTTTGATTGCATCATTATGAGAAACCGTTTATAATATTTAAATTAGCATTTCTATCCAAGAATTCAACATTTTTTTTCTCTCTCATTGATAAATATTGACTCTTAAGCTTTAAGCGAATGAAATCAGAAAATTTTTCTTTGCATTTCAGTTCATAAATCCACAAACATTCTCTATGAATGTTTTCAAACAACAAATTTCCTTAGTCTCTGGTGTAATTTTCAATTTTAAATGAAAATCAACATGATTTTAATTATAAATTGTTGTGAGTTAACAGCGATTTTCATTTTACGTTTTGTACAATACAAAATATGTGTTTCTCTTGCACTGTGGTGTTCTATAGGCTGCGCTCCATTTTATCCAACGAAACACGAAGTGAAGCAAACAGCAATTGAAATGCTGCAAATAAATAAAGTGCATATGAATGCCTGTGATAATAATAGTTGGTGTGAAAAGTCCAAAATTTATTGTGTATTTCGTAATTATAACAACGATAAATGAGAACACAAGCATCCCACTGATGCCAACGTGCATTGCAATTAACACAAAACGAAAAACAAAAACGAGATGGAAAACAGAAAAAAAAAAAACTTTTTCCATGCCACTTGATTTACAGTCATAAATTGAATAAAACACACGATGCGCTCAAATTACAAAGTTTTTTGTCGAGGAGACAAAAGCCAATTGAATGTGCAGAATGTGATCGATTAATGTTAAACTAGCTAGTTAAATTAAATGATACGCGAAGAAAAATGAAAAGAAGAAATTTGAATGCGATGTCAATCAAAAATATTTTATGTGCACCGGATGCAGTTCGGAATTTTTTGGGTTTTTTTGCCATTTTCTTTATAATTTAAAGTGAAGTGCATGGCTTAAATTTGTTTATTATTGAGGTGCGGAATTTCACTGGCAAAAATAGTTTTGGAAATGTTAACAATATGTAAAAGGATTTAATGGAAGGAAGAAAATCAGAGGTAGACACAATGAAAAGAAAATGGAGAGGGAGTGAAAATGGAGTGATAGAGGAAGTCACAGAAAGGGAATTAAGTTTTCCAGTAGCATAATGAAACTTTAATGCGAACGCATTCATCTGTGTTAATCAGCCCGGCAGATGATAAGAACAAAACTCCGACACTGTTTAACGAACATTTACGAAAAAGTAAAATTGAAAAAAATCAAATTTATCCAAGTATGTTTCGGATAGCAACGGCAAATGATGACGAAGACGAAACGGCCGAAGATGAACTTTTGAACATATCCAAGAATATAAAAAGAAGAATAAGATGTGTAAATGAAAAAAAAAAAGTAAAAATTGGAAAAACTCATCAGCTCACACGCAATATGACAAAAACAAAAGCTTCCCGTGCTCGAGCCCATAAACAAGCCATGAAGTTTGCTGGATTGCAAGTACTGTCGAAGAAAACAAAAGATGATCTGTTTGCCTCAAACCCAAATCCTTGGCATGGGATGATGCAAACAGCTACGGCACTGGCGACGACGACGACGACAACGACAACGACTATGTCATAAGAATGGGTGAAAAAAAGCATGATATAAACATAAGGAACGCTAACGCGCGCATTGCCAAATGATGAATAGGAAAAATATGTATAATCGGGTGTAATGTGCTGATGTCCTAGCTGATGATATTCTTCATGCCATCGTACTCTCGGCTTCGAAGCTCGAAAAGATGATAGTTTTATACACATGCATAAATCGGAGATGTGACGGTAAAATACTACTTGGCACAGAAAATTTATGAGGCGGAACTTTTTACGATTTTTTCTTCTTCTTCTTTTTCTTTCGTGATTTCTCCATTCGTTCGATGTGGCTGCCGCGAATACAAGCTGTCTCACTCTTGCTCATCTCTTTGGTTCTCATATATGTATATACATTTTCGGTCTTTTAGTCGTTTTGCATTTTTTGTTTTTGTTCTCACAACAAACACGAATCATCTTTTGTATGTTGGTATTTTTCAGTATTTTTGTTGTTCTAACGCGTTGAAGAGGAATGGAATAAAACGTGCACGAAATACTCCCGAATGCTACTGATACACGCGCTTAGCCATTTTCTGTTTTTTCTCTTCATTTCTCTCACTCAAATGGAATGTATAAATATATTATTGCTACGACTTTTCTATAGATGAATTATGACTTGGCATTTAAGCGCGTCGGTTGCGCGCGCTTCACTTGCTTTACTTAAAATTTACTGGATTTTCTTTGACCGAATCCTGAATGCGTGTGTATGTGTGTTTATCGTTTGAGTGGGAGATAGAGAGAGATAGAGAGAGAGAGAGAGAGAGAGACCTTTTGCGAATGGTTCGACTTGAATTTTCAGTTGTTTTTATTACTCTCATCCTCAGTGCCATGCATTTGCACAGCCATTGTTCAGTCACAGCACTCATCAATTCGCTTGAATACGAAGAAGCGTTTTATTGCGTTTATTCTGTGTTTAATGCTATTATTTTTATTAAACGAACTAACAAAATATAATAAAATAATTCGTTCAGCTTCCTTTTGTAGAAAAATGAACAACAGCTCAATAGAGGAGGCATCACAATGCCAATATAAATGGATTATCGCATCATAACGCCAATTTCAATATATATACATATATATATCGATTTATCCAATTGATCCGATTTATACCCACAACCATTTAACACACAACAAACAAAAAATATTCAAAGCGACGCAAAATGCCAAACTCTTCACGCTTGTCGTGTCACATCGGAAAATGTTCATCGTGATTTAGTAAATTCATATTTTTATCCAACAATTACGATTCATATGCTATACATCGAACTATTTATTGGCTTTGGAATCAATTAATATTATACTATACACGCAATTGCTATTGAGCAATCTTGTACAAGAATAAGAAAAACATTGAATGAGAAAAGCGAAATTCAATTTTTTGATTGTATTCATAGGTTCTGACACAGGGTTCCCTTGAACTCCATCTGATCTTCTTGCACCTCCTGGAAAATTGTTCAGAATTATTTGAAATTGCTAAGGTTTTATGAAAAATTTCATGACAAGTTTATATTAGATGGAATGGACTTGAGAGACTGCCTTTCGATCGGATAGATATAAAAAGTATCACGGTTATCTTGTCTTAACTTGCTAATTTCATACTTATGTGAAGGCATAATTAGATAGTTTCATTATTGTAAAATTTGTATGATAAAATTTGAAAAATCTTTACCAACGATGTCATTTTGAACTTTGCGAATGAACTGTATTCATTAGAACCCAATGATATATTGTGATATAGTTGAATGTTCAGATGTGCAAAGAATGAGTGAATGAGTAAGTCTTTGTATGGTAGGTTAATTCAATCAACATATAGAAGTGTAGTTAAAGTGGTTGTCGTGCAGGTAATCTTTCACCATACAATGTAATTGCGGTTTACAAAATATGCAGAACTGGCAATTTCATTATTGACAATCGACAAATCCAACAACAAATTCATATATGCATTTTCTAGCATAATATAGTTAGGGTGAATAGTGCAGATAAACCGCATAGTTCGCTGTAAAATGCACAACATCGATGTTGCGGTAACAAAAGATACACAGTGCTGGAGGCACTTTTTGTTTTGTTTTTGATTGATGTTGCAAAATTGCCTGATTCTCTTGATTTTGTGATAATGTTTGATTATTTCTAGTTGTTCAATGTTACAATTGATTAGAATTTTCGTATTTTCGAACAGGTATTTCAGGAAAATTGGTCCATGATTTGATGCCTCGCTTTCCACACATAGTGAATCAAACAAAAGTTTTACCATCTGCTAATTGATTGCAAGTCGATCAATTTACAAAATTACACTTATAAACCATCGCATTTGATACAAATCAATTGAAATCTATTCAATGTATGTGTCTAAAACTCCTGAGGTGTGAGAAAAGAAAAAAAAAAAAAAAAGCAAACTTAAAATAACAAATGCAAGAAAGAAAAGAATCAACACTCGTAAATGAAACATAGAAATGAACTATACAAGTTCGAAAACAAGTTTCTCACAAGAAATGAATATTGAGGGAGAAAACATCGTGTGTGGGAGAAAAAGAGTAAAAGAGGATGAGCAACGAAATGAAGCGCATCCAAGTTATCCGACATGCACACACTTCAGGCACATTGCATCGGTGAAAATGGTAACAATTTTGATATGCATGCAGCCAGGCATAAACAGAATTCAATTTCTATTTCCATTTCATATGAGCTGGTTCACTGCATCGACTGAACATTATCGTTGTCGTCGTCATCATCTTAGTCATTGTTCTACGCGTAAGCAACAAAAAGAGCTGACAATTTTCTTATTTCAGATTATTTTTTTTTTTATTTTATTTTGTATCAAATACAGTTCGGAGTTTATTGTTTCGCTTCGAAGCTCACATCCGGCGTTCATATAAATGCTCACATTTCGATCGAATCGCTTGAATAAAACTTCATCTTTCAATAGTTCGTCTTAATTTGGTGAGCTTTTTCGATTCGAACGTCTTTTGCATCTTGTTTCCAGAGAGAGAGAGAGAGAGAGAGAGAGAGAGAAAGAGAAAGAGAGAGAGAGAGAGAGAGAGAGAGAGAGAGAGAGAGAGAGAGAGAGAGAGAAAGAGAGAGAGAGAGAGAGAGAGAGAGAGAGTAGAAAGATCAGAAACAGAAGAGAAAACTGGAGATAGACAGACACAAAAAGAGGAAAGAGACAAATTGAGAAAGGACGAAGAGAATGTGTGAGTGAAAGAGGGAGAAACTTTGTGTGTCGGATGTATGCACAAGCAAAAGTAATAGAAATCGATGCAAATGTCGAATAATATTGCAACATTTTGTATATAGTATATGCACCAGTGATTTTCTCCTATGCCATTTCAACATATCCACATACCGCATATATATATTTGCATTATACACTCACCAATACATTTATGCCATTTCCCATTACAAAATTGTTAGATTTTCATCGTAATGCAAAAATGCACAGCAACTATTTATGAATTGTAAAGTAGAATTTGCAATGTATGTTAACTGGGAAGACGAGCTCAAGATGGCTTTGTTTCAATCTAGCCGCATATCGCAAAAGGTCAAAAGGGAATTCTCTTTGTTTTCTCATTTTGAGATTTGGGTCGATGCATTTTTATTTATTAGGGAATGCATACAGAATGTGCCTGCATTTTCCCAATAGATCACATTCATTCGTGTATATCGAGTGCAATACCGCATTACGCCTTTTGACAACTGACGGTCTCATATTATTTTATGAATTTCTTTGCTTAGTTTTTCCACAGGATTGAAGAGAGAGGGGAAGAAGGGGGAGGAAGAGAGAGAAGAAGAGAGGGAGTGGTCGAAGGAAAAAAATAAGGAGATCGAAGAGATAAAAGAGAGAGAGAAAGAGAGAGCGATAAAGTTAAACCTGGATCTAGAGGAAGAAGAAACGAGTGATAAAAAGAGATGAAAATACATCAACAAGTTCATTCAAGTACATTTCCAAGTATTGTACAAAGTCAAGCAATTTCCTTTCAATATAATGAATCAATGGTCCTTTTCTGTTTCCTAAATTTACATTGCCTGGTTTTTCACTTCGCCTTACACATTTCTGTATGTTATAAAGAAATTCTTATCACCTCAAACTAAAGACTTGATGATCAATCTATATATGTATGTGATTATCAATAATTTTAAAACTGTAACAAGACAACAAAACATGCATAAATAAGAAATTCGATGACAAATGGAAAAATTTAGGTTCAACAATATAAGATTTGAAAAAATTCCAGCACGTCTGTAGCATTGACGCAATCTGATTTAACATTTTGCTCACATAATCGAATCAAATATTCTTTTTTCTCCATCAGAAATTGATGAACAAAGAAATAAACATTTTGAAGCATTTGATGGATTTTTTTTCACGTTAAAAATAAAATGGAATGACCAAAGCGAACTAACATACAAATCTGAATTCAAATTGAAGAGAAAAAAAAAAATTTGCAATGGTTATAGCAAAAAAATAGCCGATGCTGAATGTTTTTAGATCCATTAAATTGTGAATTTGTTCAAAAACGAGGTTTTTCACACACAAATCAAAGTGTGTTCACTGCAAAAACAACACACCAAATTGGATTAAGCTTCGACTCCGTGTTTTTATTATTTTGTCGCATGAACATGGACACATACCGTCAGTATTGTCGACAGCTATGGCGCCGAATTTTGTTAACTGCATTTTTACATTTTTTTTTTTTTTATTTTTTTAGCCTTATTTCGTTTGCTTTAAAAATTAATTGCAAATGTATGTCGGATTATTCTCGTTAAACTAATGGAAACGTGCACTGGCTAAATAAACCGTTTCGTTTTTGTTGCTAAATTTTTGAATACTAAATTGAACATCGAACATCGTGCTGATCACAACTATTGAAAATCCAATTGACCCATACATGTTCTACAAGACAATTTGTCAGTTAACTGATTCGAAGATGGAAGGATTTTTATTCTTTTTAATTAATGGATTTTTGAAGATCTGCGCAAAATTATGAAAGTTATTCAATGAAAAATGTTCTCCTTGTATTTTAACATTCAATAATTCCAAATAAAGAAAAAGCTTCATGTCATTTGAATTTATAGGAATTTATCGGGATTTTCTTGTTCAGTACTAATATGGAATCGATGTGTGCATGTTTTTCAGATTTTCATCAGCCAAAAAAAATGATCTATAAAACGCAAACGACAAGAAAAAGCCCATCAACCGGATGAGCTAGAGAGCTCAGAGGCATGTTTTTGTATGTGAAGGGAGAGAGAGAGAGAGAGAGAGAGAGAGAGAGAGAGAGAGAGGGAGAGAGAGAGAAAGAGAAAGAGAGAGAGAGGGAAATGAAGCAAAAAACGGGTTTCATTCCCAAACGAACGGAATAAATGTAAAATAAATAAAATTGAAAATCCGCTTTCATTAAATGTGTCATTGTGATTTCCTTTTTGTGTTGTTGCACTTTGTATTTGCTTCATGTTTATGTTTGTATTTTTTCCATTCTCACTCTCTTTCTCTCTTTCTCTCTCTCTCTCTCTCTCTCTCTCTCTCCTTCTATCTCTCTCTCTCTCTCTCTCTCTCTCTGTTATCGTTTTTCAGCATGTATTTCGATTTTTGTTGTTGAACGCAATGAATTTGGCATGTGAGACTGTGTTGTGTGAATGTGTGTTGTTCCAGTATATTTATGTAAGTGTTCCACTTGTTTTGAATTGAATAGCTTAGTTGTTTTTCAACGTATTGCATGTTCGGGTGGTCCCAGCACTCCCGACCACCGTCATCATCATTGCCGCTGTTGCTGTTGCCGCGTCATTCGTCGTTGTATCGTCGCTCTTTGTTTATTGCTGTTGTATAATGGATTTTATGAACAACAGTTTTGCGAACGCTTGTAAAGTAATTGTCTGTACAAACACACGAAATCACAGCGTATTCAATGACTAACTACACTTTTTAGCACGGCCGGTTGTCATTGCTATTCGCTGCGATGATGCAGATGATGTGCACATGCAATATGCATTTTCAAACTCTCATCCAATCTTTCGTAGCAGCACATGGCACCACTTTTTCCCTCTATCTCTCTGTAACATTTAATTCAACTTTCTCTGTTCTTTCACTGAGGCCCAATACCCATTCGCTTCGTTCACTCTCTTTTTATCTCTTCACGTTGTCGTTTGTTTCGTATTCATTCCAATCATTTGTTGTTTTGTTTGAAATTCAGTTGTCTTTTTTTTTTCTCTTGCTTCGATGTGAATCTAGAACGCAATAGAATGTTTTTATGGTTTTGTTCCACTTACTCTGTGCATTCGACGTGATTAATGTCTATTCATTGCAGCTGCAATAACAGATTCATCCCTCAAACCATTTCAACGTTTAATATGAAGGCCACGAATACGAAAATCTCTATTTTCCGCTTTCGCACTATCTCGAGACCCGAGAAAACTTTTCCGACCAGTCATAAAGCCAGAAGCTTCAAACCTCCGACAAATCCTTTATCTTATTGCCGGTTTCTTTCAACACTTCGTTTGAAAGCGGAAAAATTAAATGAAAAATAAAATGAAATTTCTTCAGAATTTCAAATAAAGATTGTACTTACTTATTTATGGTTTTGTTTTGAGAAGAGAGAGTAAAAAACTGAGAGGTGGTGAGAGAGAACGTTAGAGAAACGTTAAGGAATTTCAAAATGGGATTAAATTTTATTCAATACGGAAAATTGTTATTAATTTAATTTTACTCTCTCTTTGTTCTTCTTTAGTTAGAAAAAATTAATAATAAGTCTTAATTCATAAAACATAATAAATGTTCAACTCATAAATTCTATAAGGAAAGGTGGGGGGTTCCCGACCCAAAATCTCAAGGGTCTGTATTCTTCAAGCAATTTCCAACAATTTAAAACACTTCTTCAGGGGGTTCCAGAGCAAAGGAACCCTAGGAACCCTGTGCCATTGTTGTCCACCTTTTTTTATAATTATTATGTAAGCATTGAAAAAATACTAAAACAAATAACAATACGATCGGAAATGACATATATTCAGTTGATTCTATGTAGTTGTAGACTATTAATATTTTCCATATTTACATTTTGATTATTTTTTCGAGCAGAAAAACCGACACGCACATACATTTCATTTTTTTTGCAATGAATTTTATGATTTCAACAAAAATGAAATGCAATATGGCAGTCATGATAACACTAGTTCTCATTTTTTTTTCTATTTTGCATGTCATAGATTTTGAATGCAAAATTAAACATAATTTTTTTTTTTGCATTTTCAACTTGAATTCTTTATAGAATAAATATTGATTTTCATTTTTAATTTTTCCATTGAAAAAAGCGCAATTTTTAGCAGAAATTCAAATCGGCTAAAATATAGAGCTTTCATTTTTTTCCGGCCTTTTCATTTCGTATCTCTTACAACACCAAAAAGTCGATTAGTTGGATTTTGAGATGAATTGATGTGCATCAAAAACACATATTGCTTCAATACTGTGCACACGCATTCACTCAATTCAAACGTGATATCAATGCAAACTCAGTATCCATCCAACTCATGAAATTACAAAAAAATGTTTTTTTTTCGTGATTTCAATTTGTATTGCAATGAAGATTTATTCACCATGACTCACAGCAAAAATCTACAAAATATTTATTCAAAAAAGAAATATTTCAGTTTTACACTTTTCTGAAAAATTGTGGTCTGTGTTAACACACAATATATACAAATGATTGAAAGCAAATATATTAAGTTGGTTCTGGATATGATAAAAAAACAAGATGTCTTACATCCGTAAGATGAACTTTTCCGCACCGAAAATCCAACACATACAATTTATCCAATTTCTGTTACGAATTCGTTATATTTTATCTTAAAATAACATATTTTAAGCTTTTCTATAATCACAACAAATTATTCTCTAAATGAAGTAGTACCAAACTATGACATTTTCCTTGGAAAGGAAACTAGTAGAGGAAATGCGTTTTTGAAACCAAAATAAGATGATTTAGGCACGATATCTATTTCTCCGTTTAAAGTAAACCGAAAATGACTTACGAATTATGCCCAAAACTGCATTTTTACTTCTGTTAAATTGTTTTTGCGAAATAATAATAGTTTTACATGGTTCGATCTTTGAAAGTCATAAAATGCCGTTTTTACGTACTTTCACATACAAATTGTAACTTTTCACCGAAAATCTTATCTGGGGACAAACAAACAATGGAAACGATTCTGTAACATTCGACGAGCTATATTTTTTTCGCAAAAAATATGAGTTTCCTTTCACGAAAGTGCCGTAAAATGCCTATTTTGGACACTTTTCGTACAAAAGTCATCATTTACACTCAACAACCGTCCATTTAACGGATCCACTATGCGGTCACCATCCATGGCTGAAATTTTATTGGTTTCTGTTCCTGACCTATCATAACAATTCTGCATCATCAGATTGTTTTGGCTCGTGAGGAATGAGCTATCGTGTTAACAAATTTTTGCGTACAGCGTACAGGGTACCACACACTCAAATTACGACGCTCTAAAAACTTGTTTTTCGTGTTCTCCTAGGTTCAAAACGCCAACAAAAAATCTTTTTGTGTGCCCTTAATTTTTTGACCGATTGCAATACTTTTACACACAACATGTTGTGTGTGGAAAAGTAAAAACTGAATGTAGATTTTATGCAAGCATTGTATGAGAGATTTCTACAAAAGATTTTCGTATATTTTTTCGGTGACTTTTCCTGAATCTCTTCGGACTAAGGCTGATAGATCTTTAATCATTCGTGTGAATAATATTGAAATTTCGTAAAAAATGTCGAATACAAATGACTGAACATGACTGTATGAGTCCACTTTTGCAGGACGCAGTTTTTCCAGAGAATCATCAGCATCAAATTTTCTACGTTAAACATGTATTGCGAATGACGTACATTGATAGATTCGATTTATAATTTTGTACGATTGTACACATATGTCTGTGCGTGTTTGTTTCCGGAGACCAACTGTGCTCTGAATGCTTCAATACAAATATTAAGACATCAATTTGAACTTTAATTCGAATAAGAAGACTACTTAAGCCATCATTTGTGACTGTATTTGAACCAACATTACGACTAATTACCTACTTTTATTATTATTGTTATTTGTTTAATTCCATTGCTTTTTTCTTTCTCTTTCCATTCTCAACTTGTTTTTTTTTTCATTTTAGTTGAATGAATTGCACAGATTCATTTTGGTGTCGGTTAAAATGAAGCTATCAAATATTTTTCGATGATCATTATCGTTATAAACATCCTCGCGCTGCCATAGCCCATTCAGAAATTTACAAAGACGCAAAATACCATCCAGAACGAAGACCCTAATCCGAATTAGCTTGTGCAAAGCAACGACCGACACACACACACACACACATCACACACACACACACACACACACACTCACACACACACACACTCACACACATTGCATTTTAATTTTAGTTTTATTTGCAGTCGAATTTCATAATAGTCTGAAAGTTTTGCCATTTCGAACGGCACGCGTGTATTTACGATTATTGGACTATCGCTCTACATTTTTACTTGTTCTTAAACATTTTTCCGTCAATTTTTACTCGAAATTGGATTAACATTTTATGACTGAATTGCATCAAGTTTTTTTCTATTTTATTCAAGCACTTGTATTTCTACTTCAATTTACTTCAATTTTATACGAAATATTCTTCACGAATTTGTGATTCAAAACTTACCTATGAAATTTAAATCATTATTTGTTATCAATAAAAAAAAAACCTTCAATTACAAACTAATCGACCATTCAATTTCAATTTTAAATAATTTTCGATGATAAATATGTTTGTATAACATTCGTAAGCGGGTAATAATAATCATTATTGTAAATTGTCAATACTATTCAAATTAAAATTAAAATGTAATATTTTGGCTATCGATTTTCATCAAAAATTCCAAACATTTGCCATTGACTGCATCAAATACTGTCTAAAATCATTGGAAAGTATTCAAGTTTCATTATTTTGAACATTTTGGTATTTATTCGACAGAAAATGTAAAGATATTCAAGTGAACACTTTCAATGAACATTTGAAATGCGTATCAGATTTTGATGCAACGCTATTGTACAAAACCATCAAAACATTTCTTCAATTAACCACACACACAAACACACACACAGAGAGAGAGACAATTATTAATTAGGTTAAATGTAGTTTCTGTTATGAAATCATTTCATGTTGAACTTCGAATCGCTTTTGATATTAAAAAGACACGATTCGCATTAAAAGCATTCCCATTTGCAAAAATATGTATATTGTGGAAAATAGTTGTTTGGCTTCCTTTCGTTGTTGGTCTTATGAAAATAATAATTTTAATTAAATCAGTTTTTGGGTCAACGATGATATTCTCTCTCTCTCTCTCTCGCTCTCTTTCTCTCACTCTTCCTCTTTCCTTCTTTTTCTCAGGCAAATTCAGACACGTTTGAAAATTGTTTTTATTATGAAAATTCAACATTAAGGCGCAAAAACAAGGTTTTTGGATTTTTTGCCATCATTTCGGTTCAATTCGCTTTGTGCATTTTTGTTTAAATCTATATTTTGCCTACATTCCGGTACAATGTACGTGTATATTGTGTGTTTGTTTGGTCTAGAAATGCATTGATCATAACGGACACAAAAAGAAATGTTCTTAATTTTGATGGGAAAAAATGTAATCATCTTGAAACTTCTATTCTTTTCAATTGGCATCAATTCATTTTGCTAAATTGTATTTCTTTTATGCATTTAAAGAACCAATTTTGACAATGAAATGCGATCATCTCTAATGAAATAGTTCATCAGATCTCAACGTAATGGCTGTCAATTTATCAAAAGATGGTGTATCAATCAGAGCTTAATAGTAGAAACGATTTGCTGTTTAACACAATCATTTGATTAAAAATCTTTACCATTGAAACGAACTCCTGGAAAACATCGTTTTGTCGACTATGGGATATCGTTTACCATAACAGGAAAATCTGTTTTATCCGTTTCATCTGTACGCTTTTTTTCACACCCCTAAATTCAACTCACACAACTTTGAGTAGCACAGAACAAAAAAACTGGCAATAGATGATGGGACGACGGCATGAGAGAAAAAAAAAATTGAAGTTAGAAAAGTTTTCGTTTCGAATTTCAAGTAGCATTCGTTCACCATGCGACCGTCCAACTTTTGTAAATGGTTTTTTTTTTTCGTTTTTTGCCCAAAGAGAAATGGAAATTATTCGTCAATAGAGTGATTAAATTGATGTTATACATACTAAACAAGCCATTGGTTGTGTGCGTGCTAGTTCGCTCTTTGAAACAAATTTTCCACGATGAGGGAATCAGCAACAAAAACATTCACTAAGAAAGAAAGAAAGAGAAAGAGAAAGAATGAGAATCAGACAACAAGTGAGAAAAGAAAAATGTTCAATTTGAATGCTGGACATATTAACTGTTAGTTGAAACGTAAATTCGGTTGTGTGTTCTTTCTAATTCATTTTGACTTTTCTTTTTATCGTTTAAAAAGTTTCCTCGGAAAAATGGTTTTGTTTCTTCAATTTTTTTTTTTTTTTTATACCATCTCTCTGACAAACTTGGTTCGTAGCGATGGCTTTTTTTAGTCACTGTTGGACAGTGAAAAGAAGTGAAATAAGAAAACGAGCAAAAGACAGAGTTATATAAGAGAAAAAGAGTGAGGATGACAACGAGAACGAGAAAGAGAACGAAAAGATTGCAAAAGTTTCGTTTATTTGTAATGTTGCAATTTAGCTTAGTTGCCGTTGGGTATTCGCTGACGACGACCATCATTTGTGTTGCCAGAATCGTCATCTAAAATTGTCACACACGCATTTTGTTTTAGCTTGATAAACCGATTTAGCCATTTTCTTTCAGCCGAACGAAAAACTTGCAAATACAATTTAAAATATTCCCCAAAAGCTGCCACTCAGCCCAATGTAGTCAACGTTTACCAAATTTTTTTTTGTTTTTTTTTTTTCGTTGTTGCTCTTTTCATATTCAAATTCTATCAAAAATCACCAAATGAAGACCGAACACATGATGATGTTATCCTTTTGCGAGAAAAGTGTTCAATAGTTTCTACAACTTCATCAAAAATTATTGAGTGGCAGCGAGAGAGAGAGAGAGAGAGAGAGAGAGAGAGAGAGAGAAGGCGGCAAGGACGAAAACAAGAGACAGCAAAGTACTTTCACTCCTGATGAGAACCATCAATTCGCAGGTAAATATAAAACTTCGATGTGATTTTTGTGGAGAAGTTTTGCAATTTCCAAAATTTGGAAAATAATTAGTTTTCTATTTACATTATCTTTTTATTTTTTTCTATATGAAATGTTTGAATTTGAGTTGGAAATCAAATTTTATATACGAAAATTTGATTTACAAAAAAGTTACCAATGGTGAAAAAAAGCATAGCAAAAATAGCCAAAACACCGCCAGC
Source organism: Resseliella maxima (assembly GCA_029041755.1). Lineage (NCBI taxonomy): Eukaryota > Metazoa > Arthropoda > Insecta > Diptera > Cecidomyiidae > Resseliella > Resseliella maxima. The sequence continues at coordinate 110,756 of JAQOWM010000019.1, read as the reverse complement.
AAGTGAAGAAAATAAAACTTCGCCGAAAATAACATTTGAATAAAATATCTAATAAAATCCATTCCATATCGAGCAAAGACACAACATTCAAACCACATCCAATAATCGCAAAACTGAATTTATTCATATTTCATTGCTTCACTCAAATTCAACAGCTGTGGGCAAACACATACAAATCCACACATGCTCAATGTAAACAATGGAAATATGCAAAAATATGAAATAAACTCGACAAAAATGCGCAAAATGATATACAAAAAAATTACACAATTCAAATGAAAGAAACAAAAATTATATGAAATAACTCAAACGATAAAGATGAAAATAATATTATTACATTTCTACCAAATTATTATTGTTCACATTTTGGTATACTAGATTGGCAATTCCCGGGCCTCGAACACGATATGGCGACACAAATAAATTTTCCATATAAATTTGAGAATGTATCTTCCTTTAAATATCTAAACAGATCCGTTAAAATAGTGTGATTTTTGCAAGTACTAGCATCTTACATACCATTGATTTACGTCAAAAATGATGCATATTTCTATTAGAAATCTATTATCTGGTAAAGTTTCATCAAAGATACCATTTTCCTGATATTTTCTTTGTAATTCTTCATAATTCTATCACGATCGTTTACTGAAAAACATTTTAGGGGACTCTTCAAATCATTTTTGATTTAATTAATTCACCTTGTCAGGGCCAAAGTTTCTGTTCTTAATTTATCTATTTTTTGTAATAGAGCACACAAAGGGCCATATAAAAAGTGATTAGAACAGTGGTGGTCAATACGCTTCCATTATTCCATACTCTATAATTCTAGTAGTTTTAGTCACTATATTATACATGAATTGTAAACAGCTATATAGTATAGAGTCTATACTACAATGGGGGATCAAAAAGCGTCCACAAACCTTTTTCGAAAATACTCAATTGGTAACCTATCATGTCAGATGTAGCGTAACAAAATCAAATCTAAGGTAAAGACCTGCATATCGATATAACAACTAGATTTCGCTCTATAGATAGTGAACAAACATGTCACGAAAATCATACGTAATGTCTCACTATATTTCACATCAAGCAAAAACAAAAATTCAGACCTATTTGCAAATATAAAGAACAAATATCGAATTTAATATAAAGAACAAACAATTTAAGAAACAAATATTGGAATAGTATTGTGTAATAAATGTTTTGATTGACTCGAAAAGGGAATTTCATAATTGTGTTTGGAATTTTAGTTTTAGGTAAAAATGTTTAAGCTTTAATTTTGATGACGATTCTGCAGACAATTGATGTATGCAATGATACCGGCATTTAGATTGCAACCTTCCGTCGTTTGTGTTGGATTGAACGTTGTCTGAAATATTTTCGGATTTTGAGATTAAATTTTCATATTTTTATTTAGACATTTATCTCTGGAGAAAAAGATTAGAATTTATTGCGGGAAAGTCAGTCTTACTATGTAAGGCCATTTGTTAAAATCTGTCCTCAATCCAAGAACACATACTTACAGTCATCGTTCTCTTTGTTGTTGGTGTTGATAGTGTTGATGTTGATATTGCTGGAACTGAATTTATTACTGGCTAAAACATGTAAAAAATGAAAAAGAAAATATATCATTTTATTTCTTATCTAGAAATATTTTATATCTTACCATCGTTGTCGGCGTACTTGCAGTTATCATTGATGACATCTGGAAATTCGAATATTTCAAAGTAATTTTCCTTTTGAAAAATTTAAAAATGTTTGCCAATAATTACTGTTGATGTTGTAGATGATGACAATGTTGATATTGCTTGTGTAATATTACTTCCCAGAGACGTTTCAGAAAACTGAAATTATTACAATAATATTTTAATTTCTTCTCAATTTTAAATCTCACATAACTTTTAAAATGATACCATTGGAGATATATCCATTGCCTCATTTCTTGTAGTACTCTCGGTAATAGTTGGGATAGGCTAAAAGAAAAAAAAAATTTACGTTATGCATTTCGGTTTATTATTTCGATTTAGTTTTCACTATAATTGTCGATAACGTAGCAATTGTTGTATTTTCTTTTTTCGCATTTTCAATGGTTGGGTTTCCTTGTGTTGCATTTATCGGTGTTGCCTGCGTTACATTTTGTTTCATTGTACTTGCACTAATCGAAAGACTCTGAAAATTTACAGTGACCATAAATCGAAAGTGTAAAAAATTGGAAAAATAAATTGATTTTCATCAACTATTTTACAGTAAATGTTGATGATTTCTCTGTTGTTGTAAGATTTTCAGCTTTCACCGAAGATGACTAAAAAATATATTTTTTTTTTATTTTTAAACAGTTTCATTAGCAAACTAATATGAAAATAGACTATGATTAAATGCTTTCGAAATATAATACCGTTTGCGATAAGTTCGTGGTCATATCTGTTGAATTTTCATTTACAGTAGTTGGATTATTCTGAAAAAAAAAAAAAACACAGTGAAGAACATCCGAAAAAGGGTCGTTTGAATGCGTACTTTTGTTGGCGTAGTTCTTTTTGTTTCCGGCAAAATGAATGAACGCGTTGAGGAGGGCTAAATATCAATTTTGTTTACAAACAATTCAGTCTCGTGTAATTCTTTTGCAATTTTCTTTTTTTTTTTCTCAAATTTATCATTTACCTCTGAACTATCATTACTCGTGCTTTTGTCGCTCAAAACTGTTGAATGATACTGGAAAAAGAATTGATACGAATTGAAATTGTCTTGGTTTTTATTTCGCTTCTTACTGTAGTTTGCATATTTTCGGAAAGAGATGTGCTTCGCAACGTGTTACTGTTAATCGTTGTAGTCAGCTCTCTACTCACGGTGGTCATAGCTATTGAATTTTCTGCATCAATTGTAGTCGTTTTCGGTCGGTTTGTTTGTGTGATGTTTAGAAATGAATTAGTATTCGATGATTGGTAATCGCTTGTTGCACTAAATGGTGTTGTACTGCTCACCGTTGATATTGAGCCTGAACTTTCAATTATATTGTTTGGGTTTGTGCTTGGTATGGATTTTGGGGTAGTTTTTTGTGCATTTGTATTCATACCCAAAGGCGTTGTTAACTCAGTTATTGAATTTAACTCAGTTGAACTGGTGAACATTTCACGTGACGTTTTGCTCAATGGCGTAGTGATAATTTCATTCAATGCACTTGTTGTTTGTGACGATGATTTGTTCGATGCTTGTAAAGCAGACAGAATATTGTCGAGTGCATCTTTTAATGCCAATAGTGTTTCTATATCAGTTGAGTTCAAACAATGCAACGGATCGATTGTTGTACTAATTTCGGTTGTAGTTATTGGTGTAAGAACTGGTTTCGGAATACTTTCACACATCTGTAAATGATTTTTGAATGTGAGTATTTCTTTATACAAATGATTTTAATTTATGAAAATGTATCATAATCTCTTTTTTTTTGCTATCGATTTTTCTATTATGTTTAATTGATTTTCTTTGCTTTCATTCATGCAATTAAATTGAGACAATTTCTTCGCACAAAGAATCAAATCTTTTCACACATAATATGTTGAAACCATATAAAATTGTTTTCTTAACTGGATACGAATCTGGACAATAATACGGCTCTCTTGTGTCGTCGTCCTCACTTTCAATCAATTTAAGGCAATCACAAACAAAGTCCTCATCGTCAAAGTAATTTTCGGCTGTGATTGAATCACATTTTGACCACACTATATAAAACAGTAAGCTACAGATAACAAACATACACTTTGAATGACCCTTCATTGAAGCGATTTAAACTTTTAAAATCTGTTACGTGTCGTTTGTGCCAAATTTTTATACACATTTCTTATCACAATCTTCAAATCACAGCTGATGATAAGATTTTATCTAAATAGCACTAAATTATCTAGATTTTACATTTATTGCATAAAAGTATGTGATAATTGACGATAAATTCATTGAAATTATAAACAAAACATGTTAAAATTTGGCATTGCATTTCATTTTTTTATAAAAATTTGAATCTGAGCAGAAAAATTTTGTTGAAATAAAAGAAAATATATGTGTTATTTAAAATACGTTGGGTTCCACCCTAGAACACTGGTTTGCGAATACATTTTTTATAATAATTCGATTTATCGTGCTCAGTTTCACAAAAAAATGCAAACATTTCTTTAAGATGTTTTAAAGGCTAAAAGACAAACTATTCATTGAAATGCTATACTACTTAGATTAGGAGAGATGCTCAGTTATATGAATAGCAGTAACATAAATAGACAATTTTCGCCATCTGTTGAAAAAAAAACCAAATGATTATATTTCCCCTTTTCTTCATAGTTATTCATGTATTTTGTACTCCGTTTAGAACTTTCTGAACTGTTTGGAATACTAGGTAATGTCAAACAGGCGCTTTTTTTAAGCAATCATTGTAGTATTTCATATTTTGTCAAAAAATGTTATCTTGAAAATTTTGTCTTTAAAAAAAAAGAAAAATAAATAAATAAAAATAAAATCCATCGAAATATTGCATTTTGAAGACGAATGGAGAAGTCAACACAATACGGAATTGTGCGTTGAAATAATGTTGTGTCATATTATTGTAAGCGTATGAGACCATATGTTTTAACGATCAACTGAAAAACAAAAGGCAGTTCATTCTAGTGTTCAAAGAACGTTGAAAAAATTCACCAAATATTCCATTTGGTATTAATTTTCCATTTTTATTTTAATTATTTGATAACATTACATATTTCTCACATAACTAAATGTATATAGACAGATATTCTCAATTAAATACTATGAATCAATTGATAGCACAATGCTAAAAAAAAAAATTTTTTTGATACCAGAAGTTTCTAGTTGTGATTTTCTATCTCTAATGTAAACAATAGTGAAATTAAATCATGTATGTCAAAGTTAAATGTCAAATTACTTTAAGCATTAACATTTTGCCAACCCTGCGTGTGTGGTGCATGGTTTGATAAAATTAATCTTTCTTCGTATCTGTAATTGACATGGTTTCCGATTTAAATTTCAAATTTGCTTGAATATCAATCAAAATGGTTTTGTTTGAAACATTTTAAATGGAAATAAAAAAAAAATAAAACAAAAAAAAAACAATGAAAATTACCGTAAAATTTTTAAATTTTCAAAATAAATTATTCCAAATAGATTACATGTTTTGAGCGTGCGGATCTATGATGTGATTTAGAGTGTCTCTCATGCTCGTATCTGTTGTCGAATACACATTCACATTGATTGCAGGACCAATTTGGATTTCGCCGAATTTTCCGATGCTGCATGTTCCATTCACAACAGGGCCATTTACGTTTTACTGGTTCTGACATTTTATTTACTGAAAGTAATTGTATATTTTGATGGAAAACGTGAAAATCAATTTTACAATCCGAAAAAACAAATCACTTTAAATACGTTTGTTTTATGTCGTCTGATTTATTTGGACGTTTAGTGAAACATAGCAGTCTATGAATGTTATGTCAATTGCATACACAAACAATACATTTTAGCAACTGTATAGATTTTAAACAATGTTGACATATTCAATTATGTGCAATTATTTAGAGGTTAAGTATGCATTGAATAGAAATCGCGAACTTTTTGAATTATTTTGATGCATGTTTTTACAAAACTATTTTCATCAATGTGGACATGGACTGTTACAGAAACCACTTTCTTTAAAATCGTTTAATTTTGTATTCACACATTATCTGATTTTAAATGAAGCTAAAGAGACAATTGTATTTGCAAAAGCGTCTAATTACAAGATCATGGACAAGATGGTCTATTTCGATTATTAACGATATCATTGGATATGCTAAATTCACACCCGGATGTATAGTCATGTTGAAATGGGGAGAAACTGAATAATCCAACCAAACTCAAAGAATTTTCGTTTGGAAAATGAAAGAGAAATAGACTAAAAAAATGATTAAGAATTTATTAAATACTTTATTTTTTTATTTAATCTGTTCAGAGTCTGACAAATTTTCGTCATCTTTTGAAAAAACATTTTTTTCTTTATTTGAAAGTATTAAACTATGATACGGTATATTCATTTTATAATAAAGAAATTGAAAAAAAAAAAAAATCATTTCATCTTTACTACATTTATCAAAATGTAAGTGATGAGTATTTCTTCTGAGCGAATTAGGAACTAATGGAAATAATTTTATTACGAATAATCTTAGTAATTGTTGACAACAATTACAATTTGTTGTAAAAATAGAAATGTCATCAAATGTTCAACACTGGAAATGATGAATTTATTTTCCCCATATAATGTTATTACTTCTTGGAAATAACAAAATAGAGTTGTGTCACTTCGTTGGCACACGCATTTCTTTCCGGCAATGCAATTTTATAAATTTCATCGTAAATGAAGGCCGATTCATTTTCCTTCTTTCTATTTGTTAAATCATCATTGTCTCTTATTTCGTTGAGTTGGTCGAATAAATCACTGACTTCATCATTTGCTTTTTCATAATCATCAATGGCCACTTTGTATTTATCAATCAACACCTTTAGATCGAGTTTCATCAATTCTGAGCATTTTCCAATCGAAATCTTAAGTTTCTTGCCATAATCTTCACCAACAATTGCAAATAATTCATCATTTTTTTTATCGTACCAATAACGATTGTGCAAATGATCTTGGACATGTTCGGTGAACACATGTTTAAATTTCGCCGCTGATGTTGGATTGCGTTTCTTTTTGTCCTTTCCTGTACTTTGTGCCTTTTTTTGCTTCGCTTTAGGCTCGGGCGTTGTATCCAATGCAGCCATTTTTGCTGTTCGCTTGGCTTTAATTTCAATGTTTGGCAATGATCGACGTTTCATATCATAAACCGATGGATCATAAAATACCGTCTGTTTACGAACACGACCACTTCGGCTTGTTGATGTTGATGGTGATGTTGACATTTTGTTTTTTGATGTATGATTGAATTCAAGGTATAAAACTTTACGTTGATTTAGTCGATACTATCTTTGCTATGGAATGAAGAAATAACATTAATACTTCAATTAAATACTTTGAACAAGTTTTGAATGAAAATATGAGAAAAACAAACTTATCAATTTGAAAAATTTATAAACTTAATCATGCCATGCGAAATTTCATGAACAATTCAAGTTTTTCGTGCAAAAAAAAGTAATTTGCAAATCGACTTTTTAGTAAGTCTTACATGTTACGAGCATTAACAGTTCTAGAGCATGAATGATTTAAAGCTGATTTTTATTTTTTTAACAATATTTTTAAACCTATCAACTTCCATTGAAAACTTACCGTTTATTTATCTGGTTAAACACTGTACAGTTATTTGTGAAATTGTTACTTAAATTGTGTGAAATTTTTAGATCTTTTTCGCTCTGATTGTGACCAGCAAGTGATATTCTTCCATTTATGAAGCACTAACGAGACTGTAAATACATTTTTATTTTGCTGAATTATTGCTGAATTACGACAATTCAATGCGTTCAGCGCTTCTATTGTGAATAGACATCGTTCTTTGGGTGAATGATTGAGAAATTTTTGATGTTTTTTCGAAAATTAAATACGAAAAATCGATAAAAAGGTTTGAAAATTGCACCTTGCAACACATTTTATTTTTAAAAATCAATTTTATTTAGAGAAATCGGTTGCAATTTGTTGTTTGTAACATGTCAATATACATCAGATGTGCGGTATTCAATTGAATGGATTTCTCACATGTCAAATGTCATCTGCTTAATACCGACAAATGTGTTTTTATTTACACTTAACACATTTTAAACGTAACCGCAAAGGTGATCAAAATCAATACATTTTAATTGAAACAAGAAATTTGTCAATAAGCCCTTTGATTAAATTGGTTTTGACAAAGGATCATGAATGTCGAATCAGAGCTAAATTTGTATGACCACATTGATTTTTCGATTCCGGCGGTTTCTGGACATGAAAGAGATGGAAAGATACATAAACCAATGTCAAAACAAAATTGGTGGAAAAACAAGAATAACAAGAATAACAATTCAAGGTACGTTTACTCTTTGGCATATTTTTTTGGATTTTTTTCAATAAATTTTTCTCGAAATTGTGAAAATTTCCATATGGATTTTTATTTATATCTCTTGGTTATTTTTTGCAGCAAAAACCAAACAGCGTTATCGCCAAACAGCGCTATATTTATAAATACAAAAAAACATTGAAAAAGCCTCCTCAGTCATATTGTCTTGATGCCAATGAATTGCTATTTTTTTCCAAAACCCATGATTCGATGCCAAAGGTCTTACAAACAACTGATTTCGATGATTTTGTTGGCAAGAATACCTACATTAACATTATTAAAAAAATTGCACCTGAAAATCGACGCATTTTACGATCGGATAGTGATGCACGATATTTACACAAGAATGTAACAGAACCACCGAAAATACCATTGGAGAATGATCTTAGTCAAGAATTTAGATTTGGAACATCCAAAAAGTACAGATGTAAATAATTGCCGGTTTAAACATGGTGGACCATTGTCAAAACAATTGTATCTCAATTTTAAGAAACAAATGGAATATTGGATTAAAGAAATGCTAAAAGATAAACCGGAAAAAGTTGGCGATTTGCTGATGAAATATAACAACAAATTGGAAGCAAAAAATGAACAATTAGAACATGAATTTGGTAGTGAAGACTGTGAGAGTAACAATGACAGTGATAGCAATTCTTCCAAAAATGATTCGGGACATATCCTTGAACAATTTTTAACAAAGAAACAAATAAAAATATTGGCAGAGAAGAATGTTACAACAATAGCACAGATCAATCAAACTCCAATCGATGACCTAATGGAATTTGGATTGAATTTAGATCAAATTTATAATTTATATATATTACCACAACGAAATATAGCGAAAAGATGGATTGTGATACTATGAACATTGAACCCAATAGCAATGAAGAGCCAGCGTTGAATCTTGTGAAACATAGTTGTTGTACTAATGTCAATCTCCAAAATGATGAAGACTCTTTTCATGGATTTCCCGAAAATGAATTAATTGAAGCTCAAGAGGCAATACACATGAAAAAAGAATCTCTTCAAAAGTGTAAAGTTGCAGAGAACACTGAAATATCAAATAATCACGCAACAATTGAGATCGATGCAAATACGCAAAATCAAAGCCAAAACCAAAACACGATCACAGATGTAGATGAAATTGATGAGTTTAGATTAATAATAAACGAAGATATTTAATCAAATTTGATGATGTAATTATTTTATTGAAAATGATTGTCGAAATTTTGGTATTACATTTTTTTCATTCTTGGAATATTTGTGAGTTATCATGCAACATATCGACATAATTTTGTTGTTGTTAAAAAGAAAGAAAACTTTTTAAACTTTTACTCTTTCTTTTTATAAGGTTACATTTTCGAGCCGTGCCTTTTGCTGGAGTGTTGTAATTATGGGAAAAGTTGTTTCATTTTTTTATAAACGGCCACATCGAACATTATGATCATACTGTGCACGTCCATTAATTGCAACTTAAGTTGTACATCATTAGTAGTACGTTGAATTTCAGCCAATAAAATTACTTCCACACGATTGATCCGTACAATTACCATCATGTACCATCCTTTTGAAGCTTAGGAAAAGACAATGTGGCATTTGTTGTATGTTTTAACATGTGAAGAGCTTTGATTTCAAGACATTGACGCCACCTATACGATTTATTAATGTGCACTGACTATACCAAAGGAAACGGCAAAAAGATACGATTTGTCGTTTGCATTCTGTAATGGTGTATGTGCAATTCAGTGTATATGTGATAGAGATCGCTTCCAAAGTAATTGTCGTTCAATTTATGCCGTTTTTGATGTACTTGCTTACGGCATTCAGTGCACGACTCATTTGCTATGGTATGAAAACTTTTTATGCATATAAATCGTGTATGAAAGCACCAACATGAAAGTCCACTGCGTGTGCTTTCACAATATTGTTTGATATTTATTCAATTTCACACCGTACTCGTACCGATGGCGTAAGAGGCAATGCTTATCTTTACTAATGCGACATCGGAAAAGATAAACATTTAGAGAAATCAAACATGAAATAATTCATTGCCAGCCAAATTAAAACTGAAAAAAATGTATAAGAACGACAAAAATACATACAGATCAATAATGGAGATGTGTCCGTAGGGCTGGGCTGAAAATTGAATGACCTTTCGTAGTCATTAACGAGAGTCCGTAACTTTTTTTCCGTTTTTAATATACGTTTGCTCCATCTCAATAAATCCCTTGTGGTTGTACTGGCTTCCAATGAAGTTAAGAGAGAGCCAATGTATTCGTTTATATCATACTTAAATGTTCTTTTCAAAGAAACCTGCTGTACCTTCGAATTGACATTACAAAACTTTTATAAGTTTTAATTGAAAAAACAAAAACAATAAAACAAAACACAGGATAAATATACACACGAATAGATACCGCAACCATTTCTTCATGCTCTCCCGATTTCGGTTCGATTTTCAACATCGACAAACGGTTTTCTAAAATTGAACAACACAATATTTCAAATAATATACATATATATATATATATATATCAATGTGGCATTTGTTGTATGTTTTAACATGTGAAGAGCTTTGATTTCAAGACATTGACGCCACCTATACGATTTATTAATGTGCACTGACTATACCAACGGAAACGGCAAAAAGATACGATTTGTCGTTTGCATTCCGTAATGGTGTATGTGCAATTCCAATGAGGCAAATTATGGTGACAAAATTTAACGCCCTCTACAAACGTAAATATGAAGACCACATAACATCAATAGATACTGTTTTCCAACTTTCTTAGTGAAAACACAAACCGATATGATATTACATGTACATTTGATTGCAATTGTAGATGGCGTTGAACTTGTGTGTGATTTAGTTTCACAATTGAAATTATATGTTAATTTGCCTCATTGGCAATTCAGTGTATATATGATAGAGATCGTTTGCAATGTAACGTCGTATGACTTATGCCATCGTACATTAATGTATTTGCCCACGGCATGAAAATCCACTGTATGAACTATCACAATTTTGTTTGATATTCATTTAAATTCACACCATACTCGTAGAGATGGCGTAAGAAACATGAATTTTTTTGCTAAAGCGACTTCGCATTAACGCTTTCTCATTAAGAATAAATTGCTGCAATTTCTGGAATTATTTGCAGCAGTTGATATTGTTCACCCAGCTTCTAAAACACTGTTTATTTAAATTTTATAATTGCTAAATCTCAAGATGCTGACTTTGGTGGTGGTACAATCAGTATTGTATTATTGGCTGGTGAAGTTAAAATATTTGGTGATGTGACCAAACGTTGGATTTTTTGTGTTGTGAAGCGTTTTTTGCCTTCATTTTGTGGCAATGGACTACGAACAAAATTTGAAAACTTCAAGTTCCAATTTTGGTGTTCGTGTTCGTTCGTGTTCGTTCGTGTTCGTTCGTGTTCGTTCGTGTTCGTTCGTATTCGGTTCGAGTTGTTCGAGATAAAGAAATTATTGTTCGAGTTCGTTCGTGTTCGATTAAATCCCGAACGAACACGAACAATTCATGTTCGTGAACAGCTCTAGTCAATACGCTTCCATTTTCATACTCTATAATTCTAGTAGTTTTAGTCACTATATTATACATGAATTGTAACCAGCTATATAGTATAGAGTCTATACTACAATGGGGGATCAAAAAGTTTCCACAAACCTTTTTAGAAAATACTTAATTGGTAACCTATCATGTCAGATGTAGCGTAACAAAATCAAATCTAAGGTAAAGACCTGCATATCGATATAACAACTAGATTTCGCTCTATAGATAGTGAACAAACATGTCACGAAAATCATACGTAATGTCTCATTATATTTCACATCAAGCAAAAACAAAAATTCAGACCTATTTGCAAATATAAAGAACAAATATCGAATTTAATATAAAGAACAAACAATTTAAGAAACAAATATTGGAATAGTATTGTGTAATAAATGTTTTGATTGACTCGAAAAGGGAATTTCATAATTGTGTTTGGAATTTTAGTTTTAGGTAAAAATGTTTAAGCTTTAATTTTGATGACGATTCTGCAGACAATTGATGTATGCAATGATACCGGCATTTAGATTGCAACCTTCCGTCGTTTGTGTTGGATTGAACGTTGTCTGAAATATTTTCGGATTTTGAGATTAAATTTTCATATTTTTATTTAGACATTTATCTCTGGAGAAAAAGATTAGAATTTATTGCGGGAAAGTCAGTCTTACTATGTAAGGCCATTTGTTAAAATCTGTCATCAATCCAAGAACACATACTTACAGTCATCGTTCTCTTTGTTGTTGGTGTTGATAGTGTTGATGTTGATATTGCTGGAACTGAATTTATTACTGGCTAAAACATGTAAAAAATGAAAAAGAAAATATATCATTTTATTTCTTATCTAGAAATATTTTATATCTTACCATCGTTGTCGGCGTACTTGCAGTTATCATTGATGACATCTGGAAATTCGAATATTTCAAAGTAATTTTCCTTTTGAAAAATTTAAAAATGTTTGCCAATAATTACTGTTGATGTTGTAGATGATGACAATGTTGATATTGCTTGTGTAATATTACTTCCCAGAGACGTTTCAGAAAACTGAAATTATTACAATAATATTTTAATTTCTTCTCAATTTTAAATCTCACATAACTTTTAAAATGATACCATTGGAGATATATCCATTGCCTCATTTCTTGTAGTACTCTCGGTAATAGTTGGGATAGGCTAAAAGAAAAAAAAAAATTTACGTTATGCATTTCGGTTTATTATTTCGATTTAGTTTTCACTATAATTGTCGATAACGTAGCAATTGTTGTATTTTCTTTTTTCGCATTTTCAATGGTTGGGTTTCCTTGTGTTGCATTTATCGGTGTTGCCTAGCGTTACATTTTGTTTCATTGTACTTGCACTAATCGAAAGACTCTGAAAATTTACAGTGACCATAAATCGAAAGTGTAAAAAATTGGAAAAATAAATTGATTTTCATCAACTATTTTACAGTAAATGTTGATGATTTCTCTGTTGTTGTAAGATTTTCAGCTTTCACCGAAGATGACTAAAAAATATATTTTTTCTTTTATTTTTAAACAGTTTCATTAGCAAACTAATATGAAAATAGACTATGATTAAATGCTTTCGAAATATAATACCGTTTGCGATAAGTTCGTGGTCATATCTGTTGAATTTTCATTTACAGTAGTTGGATTATTCTGAAAAAAAAAAAAACACAGTGAAGAACATCCGAAAAAGGGTCGTTTGAATGCGTACTTTTGTTGGCGTAGTTCTTTTTGTTTCCGGCAAAATGAATGAACGCGTTGAGGAGGGCTAAATATCAATTTTGTTTACAAACAATTCAGTCTCGTGTAATTCTTTTGCAATTTTCTTTTTTTTTTCTCAAATTTATCATTTACCTCTGAACTATCATTACTCGTGCTTTTGTCGCTCAAAACTGTTGAATGATACTGGAAAAAGAATTGATACGAATTGAAATTGTCTTGGTTTTTATTTCGCTTCTTACTGTAGTTTGCATATTTTCGGAAAGAGATGTGCTTCGCAACGTGTTACTGTTAATCGTTGTAGTCAGCTCTCTACTCACGGTGGTCATAGCTGTTGAATTTTCTGCATCAATTGTAGTCGTTTTCGGTCGGTTTGTTTGTGTGATGTTTAGAAATGAATTAGTATTCGATGATTGGTAATCGCTTGTTGCACTAAATGGTGTTGTACTGCTCACCGTTGATATTGAGCCTGAACTTTCAATTATATTGTTTGGGTTTGTGCTTGGTATGGATTTTGGGGTAGTTTTTTGTGCATTTGTATTCATACCCAAAGGCGTTGTTAACTCAGTTATTGAATTTAACTCAGTTGAACTGGTGAACATTTCACGTGACGTTTTGCTCAATGGCGTAGTGATAATTTCATTCAATGCACTTGTTGTTTGTGACGATGATTTGTTCGATGCTTGTAAAGCAGACAGAATATTGTCGAGTGCATCTTTTAATGCCAATAGTGTTTCTATATCAGTTGAGTTCAAACAATGCAACGGATCGATTGTTGTACTAATTTCGGTTGTAGTTATTGGTGTAAGAACTGGTTTCGGAATACTTTCACACATCTGTAAATGATTTTTGAATGTGAGTATTTCTTTATACAAATGATTTTAATTTATGAAAATGTATCATAATCTCTTTTTTTTTGCTATCGATTTTTCTATTATGTTTAATTGATTTTCTTTGCTTTCATTCATGCAATTAAATTGAGACAATTTCTTCGCACAAAGAATCAAATCTTTTCACACATAATATGTTGAAACCATATAAAATTGTTTTCTTAACTGGATACGAATCTGGACAATAATACGGCTCTCTTGTGTCGTCGTCCTCACTTTCAATCAATTTAAGGCAATCACAAACAAAGTCCTCATCGTCAAAATAATTTTCGGCTGTGATTGAATCACATTTTAACCACACTATATAAAACAGTAAGCTACAGATAACAAACATACACTTTGAATGACCCTTCATTGAAGCGATTTAAACTTTTAAAATCTGTTACGTGTCGTTTGTGCCAAATTTTTATACACATTTCTTATCACAATCTTCAAATCACAGCTGATGATAAGATTTTATCTGAATAGCACTAAATTATCTAGATTTTACATTTATTGCATAAAAGTATGTGATAATTGACGATAAATTCATTGAAATTATAAACAAAACATGTTAAAATTTGGCATTGCATTTCATTTTTTTATAAAAATTTGAATCTGAGCAGAAAAATTTTGTTGAAATAAAAGAAAATATATGTGTTATTTAAAATACGTTGGGTTCCACCCTAGAACACTGGTTTGCGAATAGGTTTTTTATAATATTTCGATTTATCGTGCTCAGTTTCACAAAAAAATGCAAACATTTCTTTAAGATGTTTTAAAGGCTAAAAGACAAACTATTCATTGAAACGCTATACTACTTAGATTAGGAGAGATGCTCAGTTATATGAATAGCAGTAACAAAAATAGACAATTTTCGCCATCTGTTGAAAAAAAAAACCAAATGATTATATTTCCCCTTTTCTTCATAGTTATTCATGTATTTTGTACTCCGTTTAGAACTTTCTGAACTGGTTGGAATACTAGGTAATGTCAAATAGGCGCTTTTTTTAAGCAATCATTGTAATATTTCATATTTTGTCAAAAAATGTTATCTTGAACATTTTGTCTTTAAAAAAAAAAAAAAAAAATAAAAAATAAAATCAATCGAAATATTGCATTTTGAAGACGAATGACGAAGTCAACACAATACGGAAGCACACAATACGGAATTGTGCGTTGAAATAATGTTGTGTCATATTATTGTAAGCGTATGAGACCATATGTTTTAACGATCAACTGAAAAACAAAAGGCAGTTCATTCTAGTGTTCAAAGAACGTTGAAAAAATTCACCAAATATTCCATTTGGTATTAATTTTCCATTTTTATTTTAATTATTTGATAACATTACATATTTCTCACATAACTAAATGTATATAGACAGATATTCTCAATTAAATACTATGAATCAATTGATAGATGTAATTCCATAGACTGACACGAATTATAGATATGTCATCAAAATAATTTATCATTCACAACAATAACAACAAAACTCAAACACAGCAAGAAATATTTTCAATTAAATCATAAATTGTTTTAAAGCATTCAAATCCATGACCTGTATAAAGGAAAAAAAATACAAATCAATTATGTCCCAAAGTATTTGAGTTCCTTAAATTGCATACCTGTCCACTAAAAGTAATTGGTTTTTTATCAACTGTAAGAATTTCAAATGATTTTAAAAATTATTTTCAATTTGGTCAAAGGCATTTTTTTTCTCTTCACTTAATATTTACCTCGAGAGGAAGCGTCAAAAAATCCATCTTTAAGACTAAGCGAAATTTCTTGATAATCATCTCGAAATTCAATGAAATTTCTAGTTCGCTTAACTAAAAATGAGAAGAAAAAAAAAATTTGAAACGTTAAATATCTACACAACGAAATAAACTGTTGGATTCCGACAAAAACAAAAACAAAAACAAAAAAAAACTGAAAACGTACCAGGATAAACCGTTTTCACAATAGATTCACTTGATTTAATCTCTTTTTCTGTGAATACTACCCAGCATGTTTGCTTATTTGCATCTAATAGCAAATTATAAAATAATTTCATTTGCATTGTCGGTTCAGTTTTTTCCATAACGAATGCGGTAGTGCCACGAAATTTATTTCCACTGCCCAATTCGTATCTGAAAATGAATACAAATTGAATTTTTATTTTTTAATTAAAACAATTTACTTTACAAAATTCATACTCATATTGTTTGCTATTATTATTGACGGTTTTTGTGAAATTTACAACAATTCCGCTCATTTTAACTAGATTATGTTCACACAACAGACTGAAAATATTTTAAAATTCATGCGAAAATAACACTGCCAAGCAATGTTTACAGTTGATGTTTTTATAAAACAAAAATAGAATATTAAGTTCAATACATATAACAATCAGGAGAATAACTTGGGAATTATTATGAAAAATGCTGAAATTTATTTTTAGACTTTTGATTCACTCCTACAATAGATTAGGAGAATTGAGAATATACTTCTCGAACTGATTTTGATTTTGAAATCAACAACAAATGAGAGGCTCCGAGGAAAAATGTTACACAGAAAAGTTCCGTGGAAAAATGTTATTATTCAGTGTATTCAACATACAAAAAACAACAACAAATACATTGAATAATAACATTTTTCAACGGAACTTTACTGTGTAACATTTTTCCTCGAAGCCTCTCAAATATATTCGGCACTAGTATGCGCTGACTGTGTGATGTTGTTTATCTGTGTTTTGTGTACTCAATAACCTAATAGAGTGACCTCAGTTCCAAAATTGATCGACGAACCGAATGCAGTGACTGTAGTGAAATCATCGAAGATTTTTTTTTTCTAGTAGCATTGAAACCCATATACTATGTGTTATTTCAATTGTCTATATGATAAATGTATGTCATATAGTTAAATGTCGACATTTGTTGTTGAAAAGTCAATCTGCAGTCTGAAATGTGTCAAATTTTTATACACATTTATTAATCAAATCTGAATAGCCGATAAGATTTTATGTAAATAGCACTATATCACGTAGATTTTACTTTTTAACATTAAAAAATCACTGAGATCATTTGGTAATAAAATATCTTGAACAAGTTTATAAACGTGTCAATTGGTATTCCTTTTTACCATTTTCATCTTATTTGTTCTAAGTTACAAAGACCTTAGAACGTAACAGTCATTGAAATATGAAGCTACTCAGCTTAACAGTTACATGATTACCAGTAAGAGAAATGAACAATTTTATCTTGTTAGCTTTATCTTTTGAGAATAAAAGCCAAATGATTACATTTCCCCTATTCTTCACTTTAAACCATGCATTTTGTACTCCATTTAGAACTTTTTACATTGGTTGAAATACTAGGTAATGTCAAAAATTCGCTTTTTAGCAAGGAACAGAATCTCTTGTTTTATCATTTTCAGAAAAAGTTACTTTTCAATAATGTATGTATCAAAAATTTACGGGGTTGGTAAGTTAATGAAAAAAACAAAAGAAAAATCCTTTTGAGAAAGTCCGAGATTGGCCCACACTTGAAATCAATTGTGAACGAAATGGTAAAGACATAATCAATGATCTTATTAATGGTGATTATAACAATTCATTCAAAACTAATGATTCATGAATGTTTAGAAGCAGAAAATAGAAAGTTAGCATTTATTTTCTACCATATTTTAATCACATTAATATGCAATTTAATTATGCACAACAATTGAACGCACATTTTCTTTAATATATATTTAAGAATTGACGAGATTGCATCATACATAGATCGTGAAATTTTAACAGCAACAGTAGTACCATTGCCATTATAAGTGGTTTTGTTCTAATTCAGGACCTAAATGCAACAGCAACAGCAACAGCAACAGCAACAGCAACAGCAACAGCAACAACAATAACATAAATACATTCTGCATAACAGCTCTTATTTAAAGGAAATTTCGAACATTTCTAAACCAACAACAATGCCAAATGCTCCAAAATATGTTCTTAGTAATTCAAAAAAAGTTATATTCTATGTTCCAGCTGTCATAACAGCGATATCCACAATCATTTGGTTTATATTTGTATACGATAGTCCGAGCAACTTTTTTTTTTAAAAAAAAATCCAATTTATCATTTGAATTTTTTGATTTAGAGCATACCGTACCGTACCGTAGTTTGTTATTAGCATTTGCCGTTTTGCATTCGGGGATTCTTTTTCCTGCAAACGGTTGCATCAAAATATGTTAGCGATGTAAGTAGTATACAGTAAATCATTTCACATAGTTTCAGGAGTGAATTCGTTCGATGAAAGCATTCATGAAGCGGAGCTTCAACACCGGGTATTTGCCACCAGGAATATGATTGTGATTTTTCCCTAAATTAATGCCGATTTTCGAATCGTTAGGTCTTAGGTTTCAATATTGCTAGAGCTGGATTTTTATCTAGTTTACCTAACTTCACGCGGCTAACATTCAGTTTCTGCAAACAGACCAAAGAAAACAGGCAAAGCAAATGATACTGAAATGTCACAAAACTGATGCCGATGTCGGCAAATGTGATTTTGTAAAAATACTTGTTTTTGATTTTTGATAAAATGTAATTTATTTCCATTCAGTATTCAATGTTTCTTTTGTTTTCAATATCTACAAAAATCCATAATATTAAAATTTGGAATAAATCATTCGTTCTACTATTTTTACGATTCAATCAATTTCATTTGTAGATAAAACTCGTTGCGTCAATTGTTAAAAACAATTGTTTTATATTTAGATTTTGATAAACACAACACAAAAGGAAAAGCGGAAAGAGCGTTCATTAAAATTTTTGATGATGATTCATCTCTTGATTTATATTTTGTATAGCTTGATAACGCAAGTTGATTTCGCCTCATTATTTATTTTCTGATTGTCTACTTATATTTTTTTCGTTTTTCGTGCAAAAAAATGCTCTTATGACCTCGATGCATCTTGTCCTACACATTTAAAATTTAATGAAACCAGTCATCTCATTCGCCTCTCCCCTTAGCTGCTTGCTTTCTCTTATCTCCTACAAATAGGCGCTCTTTCCGACTATAGAGCAGAGCTGCTATTTGCGTATGTATGCGTGTGCGCTTGTGACTGAGTGAGTTTATCATGGAATATAGCACGCAAGACAAAGTGAGAGCACTATAGTGGAATTCATATATATTATCCTCATAGAAGAGCGCCTATTTGTAGGAGATACGAAAGAGCACGCAGCTAAGAAGAGAGGCGGATGAGATGACTGAATAAAACGCAAATGAATTGGCAATGAGTTATTCTTAATTTGTTATCAATCGTGGTGCTATTACCCTCTTTTAATTCATGCGTTGCATGAATATTATTCAACAACAATCATATAATATAAATAAATCATCCATCAAATACAATGAAAAATTGTCCGTTATAAATACCGTGGCAGCGAACATATTGATCAGTGAATTAACTATTACGAATTCAGTATGAAGAGATTCTTTTTATTAGTTGATTTTATAGCAATTCTTTTAGGCATATTTTGCGTGATTTATGCTGAAAAAAATGATACGTTAGGACCAATACAAATTTTAACGCCAAAAAATCATTCATTTCAACTGCATTTGAATGAATTGAGGCCAATTTTTGAAGCTGATGATATAAAAGATCGCCATCTTGTTGTTGTTTCCATTGCTGGTGCATATCGAAAGGGGAAAAGTTTCATACTCAATTTTTTCCTGAAATATCTATACGCAAAGGTAATACAAGTTTTCATTTATGTATAATCTAATGAAATGTTTGTTATTTTTGAGTAAATAAATGAATGAAAATATTGATAAATATAACAATAATAATAATAATAATAATTGTGTGTCATTGCGGAACAGTACAAGAAACATAACACATCCGATTGGCTTAACAAAAATGAAAGTAACAATACATTGAATGGATTTAAATGGCGATCTGGACAAAAATTTGAAACAACTGGAATTTGGATGTGGTCCGAATTATTTACGAATGATTTTGAAAATGGCGATAAGATAGCAATTGTACTGCTTGATACCCAAGGTATTTTTGATGCTCAAAGCAGCCAACAAGATAATACCGAAATATTTGCAATGAGCATGATGCTATCATCTGTTCTATGCTACAATATAAAAGAACTAATTCAAGGTAGGGTTTACAAACGTTTCGACAAATAACGCAAGCAACGTTTAAAAAACGTTTTTTTTCTCCGCCGTTTTATTTTGAATATTAAAAATAACGCAAAAATAACGGTATAAAACGTTTTTTACTGTTTTTAAAACGGATTAGAAAAAAACGTTTTCTCATACCACAATGAAAAATAACGCGTTTTGTAACCCTAATTCAAGGTGATAGTTTACAATATTTGGATTCATTCACACAATACGCAAGAATTGCTTTGGAACAAACACACGAAAAACCATTTCAATCGTTAATTTTTTTGGTGCGAGACTGGCCATATCCATATGAAAACAGGTGAAAAAAAAATAAAAAAATAAAAAAATTGAAAATAATTGTTTCCGTTGTAATTTGCATTGGATTAGTTATGGATGGCAAACGCAGGATAAAGTTAATAAACTTTTAAACGGAAATCATGATCAAGAAGATACGGTCGCCATTTCAACATTTCAAGAAAGAATTCGATTGATAAATCGGCTTCGAGCCAGTTTTAACAATATTGACGTTTTTTTAACACCACATCCTGGAATGATCGTATCAAAAAGCAAAGATTTTATGGGACATTTGCATGAAATTGATGGTGAATTCCTTAACCATGTTAAGCAATTGGTGCCATCAATTTTTCATCCCAGCAATATTACTATCAAAGAGATCAATGGGCGAAAAGTAAAAGCACGTGATTTTTTAATGTATCTTCAATCTTATGTCAATCTTTTTAATAATGGAACATTACCGAAAATTGCCGACAATCTATTTAAGGTATAGATGATAAATTGATGAGTTTTTAGAAATTTCTCGAAAAATATTTGAAATATTTCATTTATTGAAATAGGCAACAATGGAAGCACACAATTTAATATTATTCAACGAATGTATCACTACTTACAGTGATGCAATGCATTATGCTATCGATGAAAGTGAATCATGTTTTAATCAATCCGAACTGTTAAAAATTCACAAAGACGCAAAGAATCAATCTATGTCACAGGTAAACAGATCTTATTAATTAACATAATTGGCATACCAATATTTAAAAAAAAAAAAAAAAACTCAGTTTGAAAGTGCCCGAAAACTTGGAGATGACGAAATAATATCAGCATTTCGTAACCGAATCGAAAACTCTATCGAAGAAAAGTTCCTGTCAATTAAGCGAGAAAATGATATCAAAAGGGCCAAATACATTGTGAGCAAAACATTAATTTTGATTACAGAATTTGATTATGTTGAAATTGATCAACATTTTGTATTTATTCAAGGAAAAAGTTAATCTATATAATGAGAAATTGGGTATGGAAATTCGATTGAGATTCGAAAGAAATATAATCGAAAAAACTGTAAACGAAGACACTGAAATAACTATAGGAGCATTGAGCAATCTGTTTTCTGAAGCTAAAGAAGCTGCTCTTGAAGAAGTAAATATCAAATATAAATTTATTATTTGTTTATAATTGCATTTGGTAAGTTTTACTTGATTTTTTTTTACAGTTTGATAGCAGGAAAATGGGCGTTACGGAAATATCCAACAGTTGTCGTGAAAAATTCCTTCAAGATTTGGACGATTTTCAAAATGAAATAACCAAAAATAAATCTGTATCGTTGAACAAGAAAGGAAAATTAACAATAACTTTAGTTAAAGCAATTGCGGCTACACATGCAACTGGCAGTAACTGCGATGTTTTCACTCCATGTGATGCATTTATTAAGCTTTTTATTGACAATAACATGGTTCATCAAACAAGAATTATTTGGGATACTGTAGATGTATATTTTGGCGACACGTATACAACACCTTCTAAAATTAGCAAAAAAACACCAATTACCATTCAAATGTGGGACTTTGACACCGTCTCTAGTGATGACTCTATTCTAATGTGGGACACGAATGTCAAGGAACTACTTAAAACACCTATAAAGTACGGTTATGGTCAAAATCAAATCACCACGAAATCAGTGTGGGAAGAAGAAGAATAATTCTTCTCGATGTAGACTTATTATGCACTTATTTTATTGCAATCAACGTGAAAGTTCACAATAAAAGTACAGGAAACCAACATTTTCACTGACTTTTGCTGATTTTTTTCTTTTTTTACAAAACTTCATTGCTGTTTACATTTGTAAACCCAGATTTAGGTGATGAGCTTACTACGTTGCCATCTACAGAGATAAAAAAATTTTCGGAATATTGGCAACACTGTGTTGCAATTGTCAAAATTACAACCACATTTAAGATATTTACAACAATGGTTGTAATAAAATGACATTGCTCTTGTGGAGCAAGAACACAACCATCGTTGTAAATATCGCAAATTTGGTTGGAATTTTGACATTCACAACCCAATGTTGCCAATATTTCGAAATTTGTTTTATCTGTTTACTGGTCAGTTGCGCAGTGGTCAAATTTTTCAATCGAATTTTAATATCTATTAATGAGTGATTTCGTTGGTCAGTAAAATTTGCAAGCAATTCCGTGAAATAGCTGGTCTTTGGTTTCAACGAAATCATCGGATAAAAATTTTCATGAGCCAACCCATTGTAAAAAGTCAAATCAACCATGTCAAAGAACGAATGTATATACTTGATGATCTAAAAGTATTCCTACAATTCAATTGTTATTCATCACTCAAACATATTGAATTCGATTTTGTAAAAATAATTCCATCCCATATTGATAGACTTCAAGACATTTTACGCAATATTACAACCACTTGTTATATAACAAATGAAAAGTATACAATTGATAACATGGCCGACTATTTTGTGTGCGGAAAAGTAAAACATTTGTTACACCGAGCACGAATTGTTCGTATACGTATTAATACACACTGACAATAGTTAGGTTATGTTTTTTCCAACCATTCGTTGGAATAAACGTCATTCCAACCAAAATTGTTCATTGTCCAACAATGGTTGGATTTTTTTTCAATACTAGGGTTGTCCAACAATGAACAATTTTGGTTGGACAATGAACAATTTTGGTTGGAATGACGTTAATTCCAACGAATGGTTGGAAAAAACATAACCTAAATATTGTCAGTGCATTGGACAAATATGATTTAAAACACAAAGACGCCCTCTTCACGTTGATTGTTTCTTACTATGTGTATTATGTAATTACATCGCTTAGCACGTGCACATGAGATATGAGGGTTTTTGTCCGTGCTCGTTCAATATGAAGCGCTCTAAAGCATCTGTGATTTTTTACGCGTAGAGGGCAAATTGTTGTTTTTGAGTCTTCATGAATTCGTGCTTGGTTATACCATACACAATTGACCAGTTCTTATTCTAATTTTCATTAAATTCTTCAGACGAATGTTATAAAAAAGGGTCTGTCCAATCTTTTCATTTCCCCATCAAAACTTTGTATCCTTGATATGAATTTTTTGAAATTTCCTTATTGAAAACCACATTTTCTTCTGATTTAATAACAACGTAATTTTAGTTGCACATGTACAGAACATTGATGTAAAATTCATGATATTGAAGTAATTAGTATTTGAAACACTTTTTTCCCTTTAAAACACAGTAATGATAATATATTTTTGTACCAATAACAAAGAGAATTCAATATTTTAAATACAGACAGGCGTTTTAAAACAAAAACGCTTACTATTCCACTTCTTACAACACTTGTTGGTTTTATTTGCATTTCTATAACATACATGTATTATATTTCAAATGAATTTTAGGTAAAATTAGAGCAGATGTTTTGAAGCTTCCATTCAATTAAGTTAACCTGTTAGGCTGATCGGACAATTTTTTTCGCAGAATTTATTCCAAAAAATGTCTATTCAAAACTCTGATATTTCAAAATGTCTTTTCGCAAAAAGATTTTCCATTTAAGTGTTTATTCTAGACACGTTACATTCTATCCGAGTTAGTTTGAAGAGATTAGATTTTATAGGCACAAACTGTGGTGCATGTGAGTTTTAAAATTCTGTTATTAGGGCCAGCCTATCTCTTTATGAATTCTAAATTTCTGTTTACATCTCATTTTTCGTTTGAATCATATTCGTCACGTTATTTTTTTTCTTTAAAAAAAAGACCTATCTGTATTTGTATTCACATAAAAAAAAAAAAACAAAAATAAATCCATAGTTATCATTAACTGATTATAATCATTTATAAATACATTCGCTATGTATTTTCATTTTACTGATCCGCCAATGATTTTTCAATGGCCATCTAACTTTGATAACTTGAAATATACTCAGACAAATGAAAAATTATTTGCAAAACAGCAAAAGTTGTGCCTGATATAAAACAACATTTTCAACTTATATTGCGGCTCAGTTGAAATGTGACAATGATGAAGAATACATTACTAACGTTTGTTTGTGCGTTTATTGCCATCTCATATTATTGCGTAAATGCAAGTTTCGATACAGCTGGTCCAATTCAAATAGTTATTCCAGCAAATCATTCATTCCATTTGGAACTAGATGAATTAAAACATATTTTAGAAGCGGATTACATCAAAGATCGAAGTGTTGTTGTTGTATCAATTGCGGGTGCATTTCGTAAGGGAAAAAGTTTTTTGCTAAATTTCTTTTTGAAATATTTGTATGCACAGGTAATAAATTTGTTAACACTATTGAATTGTTGAAATGAAATATTTTTCAATCGTCATTCATTTTATTGTAAAGTACGAGAGACATAATCTAACGGATTGGATTGGTGAGCATGAACAACATAAAGAATTGCTTGGATTCAAATGGAAAAGCGGTCGTCAACCACAAACTAGTGGTATTCTAATGTGGTCAGACATTTTTACACACGATTTTGAAAATGGTGAAAAAATTGCAATAATTTTGCTCGACACTCAAGGAATTTTCAATGGCCGCTGTAGTATGCATGATTGTATAACAATTTTTGCTCTAAGCACAATGCTGTCATCGGTTCAATGCTATAATTTAATGCAAAATATACAAGAAGATGATTTAAAGCATCTTCAATTATTCACGGAATATGGACGTTTGGCACTTGAGCAAACTAACGAAAAACCATTTCAAAAATTGATGTTTTTGGTTCGCGATTGGCAATTTCCATATGAAATTGATTATGGCCAATATGGAGAAGAAATTATCAACGATCTAGTTGCGAATAATGATGAACAATCATTTGAAATGCTTAAACTGAGAAATCATATTAATTCGTCATTTGACTCAATTGGAGCATTTCTGATTCCCCATCCAGGTTTGCATGTAGCTCAAAGTAGGCACTTTTCCGGTGATCTAAAACAAATCGATCCAAACTTTTTAAAGTATGTTAAAGAACTTGCAATGGCCATTTTACATCCAGAAAATCTTATTTTAAAAAAGATCAACGGACAAACAGTGCGTGCCAAAGATTTTATTCACTATTTACAAACATACATGAATATATTTAGGGCAAACAATTTGCCGGAGCCAAAAACCATACTAACGGTGAGTAAAAATCAAACAAAAATTAATTGTTAATGATAATTATGTAAAGTTAATAAAACTTAAACCATTCAATTGAAATAGGCAACGGCAGAAACATTCAATTTAATTCTTTTAAATGACTGTTTCCACTTTTATGCTGATTCCATGCAGAAGGCAATTGATGGAATTCAATCATATCTAAACGCTCATGAACTCTTCCAAATTCATCTGAATATAAAAAGCAAAGCACTCATTCAGGTTAGAATTCAAGTTTTTTTGTTTTTATTTTTGAAATTTAAACATCATATTTGTCATCCAGTTTCAATCTAAAGCTAAATTTGGTGGAAGTGAACTTATCTATGCTTTTAAAAGCCGCCTCGAAAATAGCATCGATAAATCTTTCATGAGTTTTAAACGTGCAAATGATTTGAAGTACATCGCTTACGTTGTAAGTACAAATAATTGAAATATTATTATTCAAATAGGTAGTCAAAAAAATGAAAAGAAAAATAAAAAACATACGATTAAAATAATTGTTTTTCACAAATTTAGGAAAAAGCAAAACTTCTTAATGAAAAATTAATTTTCCGGATTGAAGAAAGCGCAATCATAGAACTAAGCAGCAAAGTGGATATGGAATTGGATCTCAGCGATTCCGAGTTAATTGATTGGTTGAAAATTTTGAAAGCAACTTCTTTGGAAAAGGTAATAAATCAAAAACTTACACAAATCTTTCTTCTTAAAAATGTTAATTTAAAACATATTTTGTCACAACAGTACAATAAAGAGAACATTGGAAATAAAGAAATTTCCAACATAGCACGTGCAAAGCTCGAATATGATTTGAATAATTTGCATGAATTGATCACAAAAATGTTAACATTTAGTGAAGAATCTTCGCAAAAATACACAAATTCGATGAAAAAATCCATTGAACAGGCTAAAACGTATCTCAATGAAACTGAGCTAAACACCGTTCATCAAACAACGAAGAAAAATTTCAATTCAAAGGTTAGTGGTTTAACTGTTCATTATGAACAGAAACGATTCATATGCAAAGTTTAAGCAATATTTTCAAATAAGAATGAAGATGACGTATATTCATATTCAGTAAACAATGCAACCATTCATTATGTGCAAATATCCATTTCGTAGCTATCAGCTAGTTCATATAAAAAAAAATACTCATTCGACAATATATTAGTTCATAATATGACCCCTTTACGAAATAGTTTCAGGAAAAGTTTGGTTGTAACACTGTCGCTTCTTCTATGCAACGACGTTTAAGACTTAATATTGAAGAGATTTTCTATTTATTGAAACAACAAAATCAAGCGAAACACGATGAATTTATTGTAAGTTTTAGACCATTTCTATATTAATTTTAAACTTTATAATTAAAATCATTGATGTGACCTTATCATTTTTTGTATAAAAAAAAAAAAAAATAGAAAACGGCCAATGCGCATAACGCAAAAATTGCTGAAGAAATCAAATCCATTCTTGAAGAAGGAGCATTTGCTGAATTGAATCGAGCCCATTTGAATGAAAATGAGTTAAATAACATGTTTGTTCAAATGAAGGAAGTTGCCTTGGAAATGGTATAAAAATGATAGTTTCTCAATTTTATTTATTTGTTACAGGGAAAAATCATTTTTTACTCATTGCAGTTTGATGCCCAAAAAATGTGCGATGGCGCAATCTCGAAAGAATTTCGTGATAAACTACAACAAGATTTAATTAACATTCGTCCAATGATTAGGAGTAAAAACAATCATAATTCTAATTAAGGAATTTTTTGTTCTCAATCATTATAAATAAATAAAAGAATTTCAATTCAACGATACTGTTAGTAGAAAAAAGAGAAAGAAAAACTCATGTAGGCAATCGATTCATTCCCAAAGTCGTACATGCTTCTTCCACGACTTCAAGATATCAACATAGAACATTTATACACAGATTCCACTTTTTACATGAGAATTTTCGCTTTTACATACTTCGTCCTAAATGTATCTGAAATGTATGTATTTTATTAATAAAGGAATTATCTCTTGTGATTAAAATCATTTTAACGCAATTAACTTTAATAAAAAACAAGACGCTATGCGCGCGTTGTATTCGCTTTGTCATATATTCTAAATTGAGATTTAATTTCATTGTTTTAGTTTGTTGTAAACAACAAACTAGTTGTTAGCACTACATGAAATGTAGAGTAAAAATACCTTTTATTAAAATGAATTTTCGAAAATGAAAACCATGATTTGAAAATTTGAAAAAAAAGTCAAAATTCCAACATTCTGTTATTATGAAGTGAAAGTACTATTATAGCAGAGCAATACCCTAGTTGCGTTTTGAAAAGTTCGCTGGCGTTTTTATTTTATGGACCATTGAAGTTTCTGTGATTCACTGAATTATGATATGAATAATATCATTGGAATTTTCATGCGAATTCAGGGACCAGAAAAACATGGGGAATGATCATTGAACTAAAAATGTTATCGATTTTTTTGCAAAAATGCACTAAACTAATGAATTGTAGGTTAAAAAAATTCACATTTTCACTGAAAAAATTGGAAAATCAATTTTTTTTTCAAAATTGATAAACATGGCTCAGAGTTAAGGTGGCTTAATTAATTTGTGGGAGAACAAAAAAAAAAAAACAAATGCAATAGCCCTACATTTCATGTAGTGCTAAAAACGGAGAAATATTTGTGGCATTCCTCTATAATAATGGAACCGAAAATAATTCAATTAATCTCAAATTGTATTTCAATTTAAAATTTTTAAACATGAAAATGCACTTCCAAAACTGCTACAAATACTTTCATTCAAGCACATGGCGTTGACGGTAGTACAAATAAGTAACTAACTGCTTCTGTGCCCTCTGATTCAAATATTTGCAATTATATCAAATTTGAATTTCGCTCTCTTTTTCTCCCCTCTTATTCTCAAATATTTGCTCCCCATAACCTAGGACTAAAATTCATTTATTTTGTTGTAGTAAAATAAGTGAACGACATAGTACTTGTTAGTTTCATACATTTGAATAAATAAATCAGTCTGCTCCACACGAATTACACGTAGTGTTTATTATTTGCGTACATTCTCTTTGTTACAGTATCGGATTTCGATTCTTCATTACATATTTTTCCAATTTCCGATCGAAAAAGCGTAAAAAATCGATCGGTAGATTTTTCCTTCCTTGAAATGCTGCTTTCATTTGACATGCCAAAATTTTTTTGATTTGGAAAAAATAGAGCGAAATTCAAATTTGATATAATTGCAAATATTTGAATCAGAGGGCACAGAAGCAGTTAGTTGCTTCTTGGTACTACTTTGATGATCAAATCTTTTCAATTGTATTAAATGGCAAAATGAATGGTTTCTGATATTCACTGTATATAACTTCGTCATAGTGACTTTGACAACAAACCATACGATGATTCAAAATAACGCTAGTACTCTAGTTAAAATGCCAGCTACAAAAATATCAGCTACAAAAATATTCATAACTCTTGTTTAAATGATACGAATAGCGGGTTTCCAATTCATCCACTGAATATTTTTTAATTTAAATGCAAAACGCAGAGAATCATATGAAATTGCATCACTTGCTTCAAATTACATTGATCGTAATTCTGGTCGTGGGAAACCAAGATCTTTTAAATCAACTTCACCTTTCAATAGCATTTCGAAAGTCTCAGTTTCCGTACTTTTTTTGAATATTTGTCCAAAAGCGCTTAAAGGAGATTGTTTTTATTCCATCAGTGTAATTGGATAAAGTGAATGTTACGATGTTCACATGGTACAAAGTATAACAATTATTACTTTGATATGGTTTAAACATATTAAATCTAATAGAAAAAGTTCAAAGCGTTGATATTTCCGAATTATGTTTGTCTTAAGACAACAATAAACTATTACAATGACAATTAATTGCACTTAAACAAATATTTGACAATGATAATGCTGGTGATTTTAAATTGAGATCATCAAATAATGTTTATTCAAATAACCATATTTAGCCGTAAAAACTTTAATTTAGAATATGCTTTAATTTATTAAATGTGTTTATTTTTAGTTTTCAATCAAAATGTTCGTCTCATTACATAACGAGAATAATATATGAAATAATCCCACAACATTGAGAGAAGAAAAAAACTCTAAATTATTCCTTTTCCTTGAAACGCTTTATTCGTTATGATTTGAAAGTAACAAAAAAAATTCAAACATTAAAATTTTTAATATTCTTTGGCTCAAATTTAACATAATGATTGGGCTCCGATGCAATGCGCATAATATTGTCTGGTTGACATGCAGCTCTCCTTGGTGCCAGGATTAACTGCTCATTCAATTTACTCTTTTGTTGTTTACTATATACGCGTAGAAGCACCACTAGAGCAATAAACAGAATAAACATCAATAAGCACAAACTGATGAGTACGACAATTTGGAGATTATCAGATTCTTCTGGTGGAGCATCTTTAGTACTGGAAATAGCCGATGAATTATAATCTGAATTACGGTTTTTTGGAAAAAACTCTATTATCATATCGAGAATGTAATATATTTTCCCAATGGTTTCATAAACAATTTTCCGAATGTAAAAAACTACAACATATTGATCATTGCTGATATATAGCACATTTTCATCAATTGCTGGTGTCTTTTTTGTGCCAATATATAAAATTACCAACAAAATCATTATGATTGCGAACTTCATTTTCTTGAAAACCAAACTTTTATATACAATTAGTTTTTTTTTTGCGTTTAAATAAAGTTTCGATCTGATTGCCTGGAATATAATAACAAGACTGAGCGATTATTTTGGTTCCATTTTATTTCATTTTTTTCAAGACCCCAATCTATGAACACAAAATATCAAAAAACGGATGTGCGTCATGAAATGGTTACAAGTGAATTTTTTTAAGCCAATGGCAATGCAGTATTCACATTGTAATCAGATTACATTTATTTCTTCAGTTTTCAAAATATCAAGCATTTTTTCATTTAGATTTTATCGAACATTTTTGTACATGTTTGTTTGTGATAAAATCAAGAATTAAAAATACATATAATTAAACCATTTTACACAGGATTTATAAAATGCATAAATATTCGTTTCACATGGAAAATTAATCATTAATGTGACAATGTAACAAATGAGATTAAAATCATCTTTAGAGCCCACTGACGAGTTAATAAATTTCAATTGATTAAAAAATTTTAAAAATAGGTACATAAGCTGATATAAAAGGCATTGCTCATTTAGATTTGGAGCTAGTTATTTCAAGCGTATTTCAAGGCATTTGCATAATGAAATTCACTTTGGCATTAACATTGGTATTTATTATCACAAAACATAATTTTAAAGAATACAATTCAAATTGTTTCGCTGAATAATCATTCATTTCACTTAGAATTGAATGAATTAGAAAAATTGTTCAATAATGAAAATATAAAAAATCGTAAAGTTGTCATTGTATCGATTGCTGGAGCGTTTAGACAAGGAAAAAGCTTTTTGATGAATTTCTTCATTAAATACTTGGAAGCTAAGAGTAATGAATGTATTCTTAAAAAATAAAATTTTTGAAATTAAATTTCATGTTTAAACTTTTTTTTTAATTTCGTACAATTTCTCATTGCTAAGGGACAAAGTATAAAAATGGGCGGAAATAAAAATACCAGCCAAATAGAATAGATTTTCATGATTTCGATGACGGTGAAAAAATCGCAATCATTTTACTTGATACACTCAAGGAATATTTGATGACAGAAGTACTAGCAGAAGTACGATACGTGATTGTACCGTCATTTTTGCACTTAGTATACTCAGTATGATGCTGTCTTCAATTCAAAGCTATAGTTCAATGCAAAATATCAAAGGAAATGATTTGCAACATTTCGAATTGTTCACCGAATATGGGCGTCTTGTATCGGAAGAATCTAATACAAAACCATTGTTTAACAAACTCTGGAAAAAAATGTTAAAATTTACTGAATGTTTGAATATATGAATTTTATGAAAATTAAAATTTAAATTGTACGAAAAGTCAAACTTTTATAATGACCAACTGGTTCAAAAAATGAAAAAGAACTTCAAGACAAAAATACTTCTTGGAATTGAAAAACAGTTTCCAGAACTAAACCATTCCATTTTAAATGATTCAATAATAAAATCTCAGGCAGGTGTTTTGCAAAAGTTATTTTAATATTTTCAATGAATGGTTTTCATTATCATCATTTCAACTAATTTGTAATTTATTTACAGTTTGATGAATTCAAATTAATTGAAGTGCATCATTTTGGGGGAAAAAAACAGCTGGAACAAAGGTTTGACAGATCCAATTAATCTTTCAACTCTGAGAAATCTAGATATTTTCAACGTTAGAAATTTGAACGTGATTTAGATGGCATGCAAGCCACATTATAACGTATATTTTCCCTGTTAATGTTTTGTGTTCATGAGAGAATTCTCAAATATAGGGAACGTTCAGCAATTCAAAAGTATTTAATATGTATTATAAACTGTTCACATAACCTACAAATTTAAATGTATTGGAAACCGAACGCATGTAAACAAATCAATGCGACGACAAATGAATTAACACAACATCAACACATTTTAAGCGATAAGTCGGCGAAAAAAAGGGAGAAACATACTAACAGACGCATATAGAGAACCAAAACAAAGATTGCAATCACACAATCGTATCAAAACACTTTCGTTACTCGAACACTTGCTCAAACATATGTATAGAACGGAGTCAGTGTGTAAATTCCGGCAAATTATTCTTTGTTTGTCTTTTATTCAACGACAACGAAAATGTCATACATTATTTATACACACTATATATTTATACAGCACACATATAATTATGTGAAGAGAATACTCAAGCAAATTAGAAATAATAAACAAGAGATAAAAAATCGCATGCAAAGCAATTCTTGCGACTGAAAACCTCAAATCATTCACAGTAGAAAGAGATTTATAAAAGAATAGTCGGCATTGTAATTGGACTTGTTGGTTTATGGCGAATATAATAAAGTTAATTTGCATAAATTGTGCATTGGCTCAAATTAAAATAAAAATTGATAATTGACAATAATTTTTCGGTTGAAAAGAATAGTAAAACAAAAAGGTTAAATTCAAAGTGAAATTAAAATTGCGCAACATTACTATAAATTGCATCAGGTCATTTTCGGTCTGATTTAATAAAATTGAGACCATTCGAACATTCAGTGAATTTTCTTAAAATCAATTATAATTTTAGGATATTATAATATTCCAAATATTTCCGAAAAATGCAATGAAACAAAAATAAAAGAAAAAGACGACAACGATCAAAGCGAGAAAAAAAACACATTCTTGTTTAGTGAGTAAATAGACCGGTGTAAGTGTGCGTTTGTATAACTTTCATTTTCCATTTCAAACAGACACGTACAAATCATATGAACCAGTGTTTGGTGAAGATATTTCCCTTTCAATTTTTATAGAAAAAACATTATTTGAGAGAATATTTATGCGAAAATTCTCATACAAAATGGAAAATGTATCACATTTGAAATGAATGATTGGTATTTTATCTTTTTTTTTTTCATGGAATCAATGCGTAAAAATGTTGATTTATCCTTGAAAAATGTACACATACAATTCTTATTTTCAAATTTTCACTTTTAATAAAATCAAATAAACACTATTTCAACGTAGATTCATAACATATTTAGAAAAATGAATTAACCGGACACTAAATACACGCAGCGTAGTCTCTGTACGTGTACATGTATATAATAATACATATATAAATATATGTACGGTATATGTATGAGAACTGTATTTAATTCGACGATATGGATACGATAAATAAGTACGTGTATGTTTCGAAGTCACTTCGTCTTCACAATATACAACAAACAACAATCATAATAAACTTATGTAAATACACAGAAGCATTTGTGCTCTCTATAAGATGAAATGAAATACGAAAAAAAAAGTGCCGATATAATATTTGATTAAACTTATTTTCATAATTCTTCAAAATTATTGCCATTGTAATTAAAGCTTGAAAAAATTTACATTTGAACATATACACCATAAGAATAATGGTGGTTTTTGTTTTTTCAAATACAATTTTTCGTCTTATTCGACAACGTACATTTTCTAATTTCCAAATGATGTTCATACAAATCAATTGAGATTTACTCTTTCTAACACATTCGTTGTTCAAGCAATGCTGTCTCTGTATGTGCTGTCTCTCCATTCTAAGTTTTGTAAGCAATACAATTTTAAGAATAATCTATTCGCGAAACATGTTTAGAGCAGAAACAATACACAGCAATGTTCGAACAGGGAATGCGTCAGAAAGAGCAAAATAGAGAAAAATTCGGTTGATTTGTTTGAACTATCAAATGTATGGAAAAATGATAAAATAAATCCTTTTTTTTTATTTTATTTCATTATTTAAGATTTGTTAAATGTACAAAATTCTCTGAGACTTTAGTAATAAGACGAGAAATGTCTTATTCCGTATACAAGAATTTTTTCTGCATTATATTTCGTCTGTAGTATATAATTTCTATATGATATATTAAGTGGTAGCATGACTACTACACTGTTGCTCAATGGGATTCGTCACAAAGCAAAATGTTGCTCTAGCTGTTTATGTGTATGCGAACATAATGCAAATGGTTACATTGATGGAATCAATAGAAATTACGATTTGAGATTATCCGAATTCTTCAATACGTGCAAATGCGTGCTGAATTTTGTAAAGAGGAACGACGAGAATACTGCGAACGTACATTAAACTTATCGCTAAAAAAACCAAAATTATATTAAAAAATATTTCCATTATTTTTGAATCATTTATACAGAAGAATATTGACAAAAAATGGACGGCAAAGGTGGAAATAAAAGAAGTCGACCGAATGGGCAAAATTGGCGAAGTAATAGTCAAAATGGACAAAACAATAATCAAAATTGGCGAAGTAATAGTCAAAATGGACAAAACAATAATCAAAATTGGCGAAATAAAAATTGGCGAAACAATGACAAAAATACAACAAACAATGAAAATGCCCCAGTGGCTGGTCCAAGCGGTGAATCGAATCGAAATCGAAAACAAAATCAAAATCTCAATGGCAGTGCAGCTGGTTCAAATGGTGAAAAAAATCGAAATCGACATGACAAAGGTTCTGTAACCGGGCCAAATGGTATACAAAATCGAAATGATGGTAACAATAAATTTGAAGCAAAACATCCAATCAGTTTTAGAGCACTTGAAAATTTGATAAAAACTGAAAATGATTCGGAATTAATATTGAAATTGTCTTCAAAAATGAATGGATTTCTACTTTTGCTTGATCAAAAGAATATTAAATCGGATATTATGTGCGTGATTTTAGCCGCATTAGCCAGAGCATCGAAATCTTCCACCGAAATAGATACAATTCAAATTCTTGTTCA
Organism: Resseliella maxima; assembly: GCA_029041755.1. NCBI lineage: Eukaryota > Metazoa > Arthropoda > Insecta > Diptera > Cecidomyiidae > Resseliella > Resseliella maxima. The sequence continues at coordinate 75,504 of JAQOWM010000019.1, read as the reverse complement.
TTTTTATATGAAAATTCTTCCAAAATTGTGCAAACAATCGAATTTTATTCGTGAATTGAAATTGTTTATTTCCGATATGAGTAGAAATTTGGATGCTATGTCGCTGAATCGTCAAAAGTACATTGATACCGTTGAAAATTTGTTGCTTTTTATACGAAAACTTCAATTGACAATTTATCAAAAATCATTTGATATTGTACGTGACTTAATTCAATGCATTACACCGCATATTGACTATATTAATCGAAAGGGAAATTTATTGAATGATTATATCGTAAATACAACAAAACAAATTAATGAATCGGTGGAGAATTATGAGCAAATGAAAGAGACAACGGAAAAAACGGAAATTTTATTGGAACCACCAAATGATTTTCGAAAAATTGGCATTTATCCGGACACATTTGATATTTTAGGCGATCATGGGCTATTCATTCGTAAAAATATTGTCGAAGGAAAATATGTGGCCGGAATTGATCATTATTTGGATGTCCAATTTCGTTTGTTGCGTGAAGATTTTGTGCGTCCATTGCGTAATGGCATTACACAATATCGTCATATTAAGAGCATAGAAGGAGCAAATGGAGTGTTGACTAAGAAAAATCTTCGCATTGATGATTTGAATATTTATCCAAATGTACAAATTTATGGATCGAAAATGTTGCACAATGAACAAGTTCATTCCTGTCGTTTTGATTGTAAACCATTTCGAAATCTTCGATGGCAGGTAATTTTTTTTTTTTTTTTTTTTTTACTTCAAATCGCGAATCGAATACTCACAGTTTGAATGTGCAATTCTCATAGATTTTTATTAATTCCATTTTTTAATTTAATTTGTGTAGTACAATAAACGAATGATGAATGGATCATTGGTATGTTTATCACCAGATGATTTTGAAACATTTTTCTTTGCAACGGTAGCTGGACGACGTGATCCTGACAAATTGGCAAAAGGTGAATTCCAAATAAAATTGGAAATGGAAAGCACTTCAAATCCAGAAATCACACCAGATATCACTTATATAATGGTCGAATCGCATGTGTATTTTGAGGTATGAACAACTTTTCTTGTGACATCTTCAATGAGTAATTTTATGACAATTACAATTACAATTTTGTTTAGGCTTATCGTCACAATTTGAAAGTGTTACAAGGTTTTGGCATTAATAATTTTCCATTAGAGAAATACATCGTTAATGTTGATAAAAATATTTTACCTCCATCATATTTAACCGACGATTCGATTTATCTAATGTCAAATGGTTTGCCTGCTTCTGATCCTGAAGCACAAACATTTCAAGTGGATATGTTGGATAATAAAGAAAAATGGCCCCCATGTGATGACTTTAAATTGGATGAGTCACAGTACGAAGCATTTCGAGCAGCATTGACCAAGCAAATTGTCGTTATACAAGGTCCACCAGGTACTTTCTTTTAACTTTAAATGCATTTTCTTAGCCAATTTGGTAAAACATGTTTGAATTTAGGAACCGGTAAAACATACATCGGTTTACGTATTGTCGAAGTATTATTAGCAAATACATCTCAATGGCCAATATTGATCATTTGCTATACAAATCATGCTCTTGATCAATTTCTTGAAGGCATTTTGAAATATTGCGATGAGAATGATTTGGTTCGAATTGGTGGAAAATCCCAATGTGAATCAATGGAAAAATATAATTTATCAAATATTAAATCTGACATGAAAAAGAGACGAGCAGTGCCGTCGTTCATTCATCATGGCCGCATGGAGAGCAATTTTCAATTGAAAGTAATTCAAGGGGAAATTACCAAACTTGAAAAGAATATTGAACATATAACTGACACAGTGCTCGGTGATGAGCTTGGAAGTGTAATTCAAGAATCAAATGAAAGGCATTTTATTCAATTGCATCAATTGGCAAATGGTCGTTATTTAAATGAAGGAATATTGAATTGGCTTGGCTATGCCGTTGCAAAAGAGAATGATGAAAACCAAAAACATAACAACAATACGGAAGAACGGATGATGGACTTTGATGTGGAATTTGCTGAAGAAGCGCTCGAAGAACTTGAAATGGACGAAGAAGATGTCAGAGAGTTGGAAGAGCAACGTTTCATTGATGATAATTCAGATGAAGATGAAGATTCGTCGAATTTATTTCATTATGGAAGTGTCGATGAATTTTATTTAACAAATAACAGTCCAATCAATCTCAATAATATTGTGGCGATTGATTATGAAGATGCGGATGGATTTCGATTGCCGAAAAATCAACGAAAATCATTAAAACAAAGAATTAAAAATGAAATTAGAAAAACCGAAACAATGACCGAAGAACAAGCCAAAGCAATTACAAATATCAACGAACTTTTACCAAATGATCGCTGGAATTTGTACAGACTGTGGATCAAATTACATGTACAAAAATTTAAAAATGAAATTAAATTGAAACGTGAAGAATATAGAGTTGAATGTCTTCGTTTCAATGGTTTGCGAAACGAAGAAGATGTTGAAATTGTGAAAAAGGCTAAAATCATCGGTATGACAACAACTGGTGCGGCTAAATATCGACATATAATCGATGGAACGAAACCAGTTATAACGAGTGAGTTTAATCAAATAAAACTAAATTTGATGTTTTTTTTTCAATTTTTTTTCCATTGTTTTCAGTTGTTGAAGAAGCAGCTGAAGTGCTCGAGGCACACATTGTAACTGCTCTTTGCAAGAAAACAGATCATTTAATTTTGATTGGCGATCATTTACAATTAAGACCAAATCCGGCGGTCTATGAATTGGCAAAGAAATTCAATTTGGAAATCTCATTGTTTGAGCGATTGATAAAAAATCAAATTGAATATTTTCAATTGAAACAGCAGCATCGAATGCGTCCATGCATTTCGTCGTTACTTGTGCCGCATATTTATAAGCAATTGCGTGATCATCCATCCGTAACAGAGTACGAAGATGTAAAAGGTAAACCGTAAATTCATTCAGATCGCATTTAGTTTTCGCGCATATAAATTTAAATTTAAATTGCCATTGATTTTGATATTTTCCACAGGAATTCGTAAAAATATGTTTTTCATAAACCATCAAACAAACGAAGCGAAAATGGATGTGGAAACTCGTAGTCATGTGAATGTGTATGAAGCTGAGTTTATTGTGGAGCTTTGTCATTACATCATTTTGCAGGGTTATACAACATCACAAGTGACCATATTGACAACATATTCCGGTCAATTACATCAAATTCGTCAATTGATGCGAAATCAACATTTATTACGAGGTGTCCGAGCCACTGTTGTTGATAATTATCAAGGTGAAGAATGTGACATAATTTTATTGTCATTCGTACGAAGTAATGTCGAAGGGAATATTGGATTTTTAAAGGATTCAAATCGAGTTAATGTTGCTTTATCACGAGCACGAAAAGGACTCTATTGTATTGGAAATTTTGATTGTATGTCGGAGAAAAGTCAACTGTGGACAAAATTGTTGTCAGATTTAAAAGCACAAATGGCTATTGGCGAAGCATTGGAAATTTTCTGTCAAAATCATACGGACTATAAAAGTTTGGTTAAATCGAAAAAAGACTTCAGAGTTGCACCTGAAGGCGGTTGTGATCGTCCATGGTAATTGATTTCATTCACTTGGTTTTGTTTCCGATTTCGATTTTTAAATTAATGACAAGTTTTTTATTCTGAATTCGATTTAGCGGTATGCGGTTACCATGTGGTCATTCGTGTCAAAGTGTGTGTCACATCATTGATAGTGAACACATAAATGAATACAAAACATGTCATAAAATTTGCGACAAAATCATTTGTGAACGTGAGCATAGATGCCGGAACGTTTGCCACGATGGTAATGATTGTAATAAATGCAGTGTGATGGTTAAAAAATTGCGAATCGAATGTCAACATGTCATTCAAGTTTCGTGTTCATTTAACCCATCAATGGCGAATTGTAATAATCCTTGTGAAAAATTACGGAAATGTGGCCATAAATGCAAAAGTCGTTGCTACGAAATCTGTGATGCAAAGTCATGCCATGAAAAGGTTGAAGTAAGATCACCATGCGGTCACAATGTAACTGTCAATTGCTATGAATCCAGAGACAATGCAAGATTGATGAATGCATGCAGACAACCATGCGGAGCAGAGCTAAAGTGCAATCATCTCTGTAGAGGTTCTTGCGGTGAATGCAAACTTGGTCGATTACATATCAGGTAAATAGACTTACATACATCCAGAGGAATTTGACAGTCAATATTCCAACATTTGATTCCAAATGTCATATTTCCAACGAACGTTGTAATATTTACAACCATGGTTGGAATTCTATCATCACAGATTTGTTTGCACTAATACCGATCCGCTTGAGCGTGCAGTTGGAATGTTACACTTACAACCAAATGCGCAACTGCGTTGGTATTAGTGCAAACAAATCTGTGATGATAGAATTCCAACCATGGTTGTAAATATTACAACGTTCGTTGGAAATATGACATTTGAAATCAAATGTTGGAATATTGACTGTCAAATTCCTCTGGGTGTACATATTCTGACTCAGATTTGGATTTACTTTTTAAAATGTATATACATTTTTATTAATTTTAGTTGCGTTCAGAAATGTACCAGACCGTTGATTTGTGGCCATCAATGCCAAGAAACATGTTCCATTGAGTGTCCACCGTGCAAAGAAAAGTGTTCAACCAGATGCGTGCATTCGATATGCTCATCTCTTTGTGGATATCCATGTCCACCGGTAAAATGGCAAATATTACTTTGAAATTTTGTTCAAAAAAATTCATAATTGTCATTTTTAGTGTATGGAAAAATGCACTTGGCGTTGTGAACATTATCAGTGCTCCAAACTTTGCTGTGAACCATGTGATCGAGAATTATGCGAACATCCAAATACAAAATTGATCGAAGCATGTGAACATCCATCGATTGGTGTTTGTGGTGAAAAAATGCCGAAATTGTGCCGAATTTGTAACAAAGATGAAGTCCAGGAGATATTTTTTGGCGACGAAGATGAAGAAGATGCTCGATTTATTCAATTAGAAGATTGTGGACATTTAATTGAAGTGAAAGGATTGATGTTATGGATGAATGAAAAATCCGAATCAAATTCAAATAATAACAATCAAAACAGCATCCAATTTAAAACATGCCCAAAGTGCAAAACCATTATTCGTCATACAAAAGCGTTGAATACGTTTATTCAGATCAGTCTAAGAGATATTCAACAAGTTAAATCCAAAATATTGGGTAATATGTTTAGAATATTTATGATATTTATGATATTTACAATATTTATTTTTATTTTCATTTTCTTTTGTTGTTGCCCCCTAGGTAATCCTAATATAAACAGAATTACACAACAAAATTTATGCGATAAAGTTGAAAACATCTTGAAAAATCAACCATTCATTACCGATTCACTGAACATTCGTACCATTTATTTAGACATATTGAATAAAACTCAATACAAAAATAAAAATGAAAATGAAAAACAAAAACCTAATCAAAAGAAATCCAAAAACAATTACTTTAAACCGAAACCAAATCAAACATTGATCGAGTTGAGCAACAAACTTGAAATGGTTGAAAAAATTAAAGAGATTTTCAAACAGTTCGAAGAAAGACAAAAGACGCATCAAAATATTCCCATCGAAGCAATTGAACAATTCAACAGACGCATTCGAACGGCTGCATTATTCATAAAAAACTTTAAAAATTGCGAACAACAGCGTGACGATATTTCAATGGAAATTTCATTTCTTGAATTGATGTGCGAAGTGATCATTAAGGCAAATGAACAACCATTCAATGAAACTGGGAAAAAATTATTAAATGATGCATTTGAATTGGCCAATCAATATGGCAGTGCAACAGAAAGTGTTCGAAACAAATTTAAAGAGATTGTGATTGAAGCATATAAACAATCAACAGGCATTGGAATTTCAATGCAAGAAAAAAAAATGATTTTGAATACAATGGGACTTGGACGTGGCCATTGGTATAAACTAGGGGCTGAGAACCCTTCATGAATATATATATATTTAGTAGATATTCAGAATATTCACGCGATATTTAAATATTTATGAGATATTTGCTAGATTCAAAAATACACACACTATATCCATACATATTTGAAATATCTAATGAATATTCAATTCATTTTTATCAATAAGTTAGCATTTGTGAATATATTGTTGATGGCAAAATAAGTATTGCTTGAAATTGAGATTTGGCAATATATTCACAATATTCAAAATATTCACAATATTTATAATGTTTGCAAAATTTGCAGGATATTTACAATATTTATTTTTATTTACTTTCGTTCTTTCCCCTTTAGGTATAAATGCCCAAATGGTCATGTATATGCGATTGGGGAATGCGGGGGTGCAATGGAGAAAAGCAACTGTCCTGAATGTGGAGCGACAATTGGCGGTGGAAGTCATCAATTGGAACGTGGAAATGCTCTCGCAACGGAAATGGATGGTGCAAGTGAACCAGCATGGCCAACTATGCTACAATATTAATTTGGTCTAATCATTTATCATCTTGATAACAATTTTAATGCAATTTTTTCTTTATTGCATTGTGAGGTTTTTGTGAAATGTTTTTACTAAAGCAATTCAATGAAATGTTGCCTTATTTTTATATTTGAATAGATTTTAATAAAGTTTCATTTAAATGATTTAAATGTCGTGCGTAATAGATAGTTTTCAATTTTTCATACACACTTACGAGTACGATGTGAATTTAAATGAATATCAAACAAAATTGTGAAAGTTCACACAGTGGAGTTTCATGCCGTGGGCAAGCACATTAACGATTGATTAATGTACTACTGCATAAGTCGTGCGTCGTTACATTGCAAGCGATCTCTATCATATATACACTGAATTACACATACACCATTACGGAAATCAAAATCAGCCGCACAAAATGAAGCTCAAGCAATGCACAATCTGTATCCAACGATTATTTTGTTAATCTTGACTCTCCCGTCACAAAATTGTGATTCAAATGAACATCAAACTCCAACGATCGATATCAGTTTTTCTACTTATGTGGAATGTACAACAACAAACACAATTGGATGGATATCAATATCAGAGTCCGACATCTTCACAAAATGCAAACCCGACTGATCCACAATCTAAACCAACATCAAAACACAGTAATGCACACATTGACCCCGAGTCGTTCACATATGTCAAATGTACAACAACAACAATTGGATGAAAATCAACATCAAAATTTAGCAATAAATCCATCAAACCCGCGGACCCTGGGCATATAGTACATCCAACGTACAAACATTTTTCACAGAATAGTTCATTTCAATAGATTTTCATCATAGCAGATTCCTAATGTTTCTGAAAGATTTTTTCAATAGGGGAATTTAAGTAATTCTTATGAAAGTCTTATACCGATGGAATAGAATTAAAAAAAAAATAAAATTCCATTCATAACATTTATCAATTCAAAATGTATCTATTAAAAAAAATGTTTGCAAGTAATTTAAATAGCAATATTCAATTTTTCAATGCTAGTTTTTACACCGTCTCCACCAAAATTCAATAATGTGTATTTCATGAACAAAAACCAACTTCATGTTGAATTTAGCGCAAACACTGTAAATATTTGACATTGACAGTCAAAAATAAAATAAAATCAATTGCAAAGTTTAACCAAAATAAACTCCTCCTTTTTCATAGGCAAATTTTTTCATAAATTCCATGGTAGATAATGTAGTTTATTCAAGTGTTAGGAGAAGAAAGTGTTATCACCAGTTGAAAAATGTGGCTAAAAAATTTAATTCGTCAAATGCTAAATTATAAATATGTAAAAGAGCAAAACATTTATTGTGTTGCCGTATGTATTTTAATTTGGATTGCAATAATTTATGTTGTATTGATATCATCGCCAATTACACATGCAAATGAACGCAATGAACGCATTACTTTAGATTTAAATAAAGTGGAAAAATTTCGATTGGAAAAAGATGCAGAATTATCGCGTCAACGAAATGATAATTGCTCATATTGGGATTGCTTTAATATCTATCGCTGTGGAGAACGACTATCAATTTATGTATATCCATTGAATGATTATTATGATGTTGAACGATCCAATGCAAAATCATCGTTGTCAATTTTAAGTCGGGAATTTTTTGAAATTTTGAAAATTTTTATTGAGAGCCCGTATTATATATCCGATCCAAAAAAAGCATGTATATTAATACCAAGCATCGACACACTTAATCTAAATCGTATCAATTCATTGACGGTGTCCAAAGCTCTTGCTAGTTTGCCATAGTAAGTTGTTCATATTTAAGGAGAAAAAAAAATGTGAGATTAAAGCGATTGATTTGATGAGAAAAATTAATCCAAAATTGTTGAATTTTCATTTGTTTCAGTTGGGAGAATGGTGAAAATCATCTTTTGTTCAATATCGTTCCACCTGAACATGGAATTGAATCACTTAACACTGACAGAGCCATTGTTGCTGGTGCCAATTTCGATAGTTGGACATATCGCACTGGATTTGATGTTGCGCTTCCATTTTTGGGCTATTCCAGAGATGAAAAAACGATTTCATTAAGCAAAAACTCCAAGTAAGCGTAAAATTCTGTGTCTTTTTTTTACTAAATTTTATTATTTGCTTCGAATTGTTTTTGTTTTTCCTTTTTTTAGTTCATTCTGGTTAACTGTTTCAACGTTGAAGTTAAGCGATGTTCAACTGAATATAATCACTGATATTTCATCCAAAAGTGATCGTAAAATTTTACTGCTCGATAAATGTCCAAAAAATGTGGCAAAACGTTCACCGATCGGAGTTCGTTGTGCTTATGGTGCCCACCATGGCACAACAAAAACCTACGATATTAAACAGGCATTTGCTCAGAGTCAGTTCTGTCTTATTTCAAAGTCAGAACGTTTATTCCAATTAAATCTCATTGAAGCTCTTGCTTCTCGTTGTATTCCAGTTATTTTTGCTGATAACACCATTTTACCTTTCACTGAGGTATAACTCAAGCCTTTGACATTTTTGTTTTTTTATTTTTTGGTATAAAAACAAGAATTTAATCACTACCTTTTCCAATTAATAGATTATCGACTGGTCATTGGCAGTCGTTACACTTCGTGAAGCTGATTTGCAGTCGATTGATGTGAAATTAAAATCAATTTCTTTGGAAAAAATTGATGAATTTGAACGACAAGGTGAATGGCTGTATGAACAATATTTTGCATCAAATGAAAAGATTATAAAAACAGTGATTTCCGAATTAAATGATCGAATTTTTGCATATCGAGCAAAATCGTATTTTGATTGGAATATGCCTGCACATCGAAATGTTCAAAATCCATTATTCCTTTCACGAGTTGCCCAAAAATCACAAGGATTCACTGCCGTAATTTTAACTTATGATCGGATCGAAAGCCTATTCAAACTTATTCAAAAATTATCAGTCGTTATGTCGCTACAGAAAATTCTTGTGATTTGGAATAACGAAAAGGAAGCACCACCGCACAGTAAGTTAAGATTTTTATTTTTGAGAATCCTAATGTTAAGCGAATTTTAAGTATTTTTTTCAAATTTTATAAAATAATTATTGAATAAATAAATAAATAAATAATTAAATTTTTTTCATGCCATTTCAGTATCAATTTTTCCAAAAATCAGCAAACCATTAAAAGTGATTCGAACAAAGGCAAATAAATTATCAAATCGATTTTATCCATATGAAGAAATTGAAACAGAAGCAATATTAACTATTGACGATGATATCATTATGTTAACCGCCGATGAATTGGATTTCGGATATGAAGTTTGGCGTGAATTTCCGGATCGAATTGTTGGTAAGTTGATATAATTTTAATGGCATTCATCGAATATATAAACCATAAACACTGAATATATATGGATGAGGTTAACTTATGATTTTAATTTAGGTTTCCCCAGTCGAACTCATGTTTGGGATAATCAAACGCTGCGTTGGCGCTACGAATCCGAATGGACAAATCAAATATCAATGGTTTTAACTGGTGCTGCATTTCATCATAAATACTGGAGCTATGCATACACAAATCAAATGCCAGCTGAAATCAAAGAATGGGTCAGTATCTAGGGAGGGGGGGGAGGGGGGGGTCTGTGAATAGTAATTCACATTATGTACTGAATATTTGATAAAATTTCCCTTTGTTATTTTCCTGCTCAGGTGGATGATCACATGAATTGTGAAGATATTGCAATGAATTTCTTAGTTGCAAATTTTACAAAAAAACCACCGATCAAAGTTGCACCACGGAAAAAATTCAAGTGCCCCGAATGCACAAACACCGAAATGCTTTCAGCTGATATAAATCACATGATGGAACGATCGGCATGTATTGATCGTTTCGCTAAAGTATATGGAGTAATGCCACTAAAAACAGTTGAATTCAGAGCTGATCCAGTGCTATATAAAGACAATTTCCCAGAGAAATTGAAACGATTCAATGATGTTGGGAGTCTCTAGAAGTTAAAAAATACTGCCTATTATTTAACGTAATGTGTGCGATAGCAAGAATAAATCATGTATCTCATTCATCTAGTATTATTTATGTCTATTTCAATGGAAAAAAAAAAAACAGAAAAAATCCCTATCAAAATTTAGCCAAAGATAGACACATTTTTAAACGCTCTTTTCGGATATTTTTCATGTCCAATCAATCTGTGTATATATATTTTATAAATATGAATATTCTCAGAATTACTGTGTTTCAATTTGAAATATTAAACTCTCAAATAAATACTTAGCAAGTAAATATTTTAATGAAAAACTAACTTGAATGAAATATAAAAATAAATTATGTGTTTTTTTCTATTCATCAACTGAATTGAGATTTACAGATATGCTTGTTTATTGCTTAACACCTAGCCATGAACACCACAAACCTTAATGTGCACAGAAAAATGTCCACAGTTCTTTTATTGAGAAAAACGGATCCGAATATTTTAAAATTACTAAATTAAATTTAAATTTATTAAAATAAAAACGTCGTTCATATATGACTATATATAGTACAGTTTTATTGTGTTACTTTATTTTGCGATGATAATAATCCAATATTTTTTAATGCGCCAATAATAATTGCTTGAATGCTGGTAGAAATGTCAACGACAAATTTTGCCATTTCGTCAAAATTTATATTCAAACTGGTTGAATTATTTTGGTTGATTGAATTGGTATTGTTTGCAGTGTTCGATACATTTTTATCCATAGCAGAATTGACTGAGTCCACAATTCCTGCGACAATATTGGTTATTGTTCCACTGATTGTAGAAAGTTGTTGTGGTTTACAGTATGATAGAGTCAGTGCACAGCAGCAAATCACGTACAAAATACAAAAATATCGCATTTTTTTATTGAGAATTTGTTGAATACAAATTGCGACGGAATGTGGTAAATTTGCAAAGCAAACTAAAACGATAAAATTCATGGATTCGTCTTTTTTAATTTTATTAAATCAATTAAAATTTATCATTTAGTCATAAAATATTTATCAAAGATAAAAAAAAATTTCGAGATATGGATTGTTTGACGTAAAGGCAATTAATTTTATGAACATATTAACTCCAAACAATTGAGTATTAATACAATGATGACACAAAACAATTCTTTAAACAAATAATTGGCATGTGTATTTTTCTTATTGTGATTGAATCATTTATTTACTTTTGTGGAAGATATCATTTTTCAATTGCTTTCATAAAAAAAAAAAATCCGGCTATATGTGGAAAATTTGTTTGGGCGTTGTTAAAAGCGGAGATTGACCTCAAAGCCTTTTTCAACGTAAACACAAACAAAATCGTTGCCAATTCTAGTTCATTCGCATGAATAAAAACTGAAAACAGTTTGACTTCATCAACATTTACATGGTTTCTATTCATTTGGGTCAATTTATTGACTACAAAACTATGTAATTGTCAATAGTTCATAATTTTTGATTGTTTCAAAAGACAAATAATTTACCTTAAAGACTCTTTTTTTTTATTACCAATAATTTATGAATGAAACGGATATTATTGCCTTAATTTGAATCTGGCAATAAGTATTTGGCACAATTGCATACATTTTTGGATAATAAAAAATATACCAAAATGTATTCAATGTTGCAAGATGTTAATCTAGTGGAGAAGATGAAAAAAAATGTAATTCAGGTAAAGCGAACAAAAAAGGCGCAGATTGGAAATCATCCCCCTTCTATTTTTATACCATCCTCAATCCTGAATGAGTGTTTCAAAATAACCTGATTTTTAGCCTCATTATTTGTTAATGCCATTAATAGCATTGTTGCGTATATTTTTGCTTTCCTTTTTTTTGTAGCGAGTACAAGTAATCGATTTTTTTTCCACTATATAACAATACCATATGAAATAAAAAGAGTACAAGACGTTTTAGTGTACCGTAGCTGCATGCAACTGGTTATGGTTATTGTTTGTGTATTGTGGAAGTTTGACTGGATGAAAATTTGGGATCGATAATTGCATCTGCTGGCAAAATAGGCTTTCACTTTCACAACATGAGCACCACCAACTCAAACTTGTTTTTACATGTAAATTATATATTTCGTGTAAGCGATTACAATCTAGATATGAGCAAATGCGAGAGTGGCACACAGAGACTAATTTTCTTTTTTTTTTTTTTTTTTGAAATAAAGGAGAAATGTTTGAAAATGTGATGTTGCGGTTGCGCCATGCCTATTCTCCGCAAATTATTCAATGACGTTATTCGGGCTGTGCAAAGCCTAAGCTTGTATGCGATATGGAAAATGCTCCCAGTTTGCTTGGATGAATGAACCATTTCACACGCTGGTTTGTTTACGTTTTATCCCGATTGAAGACAAACACAAAAACGCACACACACACATAAAACGATCAAGGAGCAAATGATGAGAGCAAGAAGATTTGCGTCAGCATCCGTGTAACGGGAGAAAATTTTTTCATGTCAAGGACAATCCAAAACATAAAACGTACATGAAAATCTCGAATTCGACGCAAATGTCAGTCTTGTTTGAGGATTCAAATCGTTTTGTGCTCCGTGTGGCTGGTTCCATTTATTTTTGGAGGAAAAAAAAGTTTCAAATTCTATTATTCATATAAATATATGTATATTTTTTTTCTAATTTTTATCGAATCGAAAGCAATTCCGTTTTTGAAATGACCACAGAAGGTGATAATGAATGTGTTACAGTGTTTCAAAGACAAATAACAGAAATTCTGTTGTAAATTTTTTTTTTTTTTTCATAAAACAAATAATCAAATAAAAATCAGTGACGAAACAACCAAAAAGAAAAAAAAAAAAAAACAATTGCACAGAAGAGCAAGAGTCAAACGGGACTTTGTGACGAGTTATGCAACTCGGTCCGAGTGACTGAATAACTTACACTTTTCCAAAAAAATCCACTGAGTTTGGGATCAATTTACAGGAAAAACCAATTTTATTTTCGAAGAAACATCGTACCTGAAGACATGTCAAAGGCAGTAAGAAATGGGAATGATTTCAATTTTCATAAGGAAGTTGAAAGAAGTAGCAAATATCAAGTGAGTCTATCTCCATTTCTCTCTCTCTCTCTCTCTCTCTCTCTCTCTCTCTCTGTGTGTGTGTGTGTGTGTGTTTGTATGTGCTTTGCGTGCTTTTCAGTGTTGGTAGAAAAAAATTAAACATCTGAGAGTGAAAATGTTCAATATATTTTATAAAAATGTCAATCAATTTGTGAAAATATTGGTGAATGAAAAATGAAAAAAGGAAAAATTTGTATATTGATATAAATTGTATTGATACAGGGAATAAAACATCGAATGGGTGAGAGTCAGGACTCATTTTTAACACAAGAAACGATGACGGAAAAAGGTGCGCAAAAAAAATGTTGTCAGTGGAATCAAAAGACGATGACGATAACAATAGCAATATGCATTGCGTTGGTGTTGGGTATTGTGGTGTTTATCATTCGTTTTCATGCAAATGTTCGTCCCGATGAGAAATATGCATCGGTTGGTACAATACCCTTTCCAGCCATTACAATTTGTCCAGGCGTTCGAAATGGCAATTATCCAAAGAATAATTTCAATCGTACATTGTTTCTAATGCAAACTGAAACACAGCCCAAACTACGACCGAGAAAGTATGAAGGTCATTTTATCGCTTTTAAAAATTAAATCGTGCAGCAAGTTGACCTGGATTCTATTTGTTTATTTGCAGGAAAATTGCATTGGAAACACTTTTCCAACTGTGTGACTGGGATATATTTCGGCGGGTACGAAATTGGGACATTCTCGAGCGATACGTTGATGAAGATGATCAAATTGAAGCTTTCAATTCGATTGCATGCGATATAGATGAAAATGCAAAATTTTGTGCATGGCATCGACGCACTTCATGTGATGAATATTTTCGACCAATTATCACCGATGATGGACGATGCTACACATTTGTAATGCTTTGGATATATATAATTTGCTATTTTTTGCACCCTAAATTTTCATTGAAAAACCAACAAACTTTTTTTTTTAACATAGAAATGCTTTTGTAACTTTTTTTTTTCAATATTTTTAGAATCTTCTGAATTCATATGAAATATTCGCACAAAGGTTAGTTTCTTTTCTGAGAAATTGTTTTTCTTCTTTGAATTTGGTAACATTTGATGCGATTTGTGTTGCGGACGAAAAAAAAAAAGAAAAAAATTTGTTTAGAATTTGTATGAAAATTATGGTTTTTGTGTAAATTTGTAAAAGTGTTGTCATGGAGAAAAACGGCTCCATTTGACGTTTGTATTGATTCGTTCGCTCAAGGTCAAAGCATAAAACTAGCAAATTCCCCTCAATAATAGGGGAGCAAAGAACTCCAATAGCTCCAGTATTCATCTCATAGTCTATATATATTTTTTTTAATTTCAAATCAATTTTGATATCGTTTTTTTCTTTTTCACCCCCCCCCCCCCCCTCTCAGCATGTCATTCCCTTTGATTCGTAACTGGAAAAATAGCTTGAATGCAACGCACTGGAATCGAGAAGTTGGTTATACTGATACTGAAACCGCTTCTGAACATTATCCATTCCGTGTTTTCGATACAGATTCAAAGATTTATCCGTATCGTGTGTCTGGGGCCGGGCCCGATAATGCATTGAACATCTCAATTTATTTTCCACGAGATGAATTGGATCCTCTATGTAATCGGTCGGCACGAGACATAAAATTTTATCTGCATTCTCCAGATGAATTGCCAGAGCCCTCGCATTATTTTCATATTCCAATTGGCAAACGAGTTTCAGTATCGGTAAAGCCAAATATTATCGTCACATCGAATGATTTGCGAAGCTTTAGTCCATGGCGACGCCAGTGCTATTTCAATGATGAACGAAAACTTCGATTCTTTAAAGTGTACACACAACGCCATTGTGAAATTGAATGTTTGGCCAATTTCACCAAATCAAGATGTGGATGCGTTAAATTTTCAATGCCAAGTAATCATTTTCATCATTACTTAATTTAAACTTTTGTTTGAAAGGATTATTCGATAATAGAAGAAATTTTTTTTCTTACATTTTGTAAAAAAAAAAAAAAAAAAAAAAAATTTGCAGGAGATAATAATACGAGAATTTGTGGTGTGGCAAAAATGCGTTGTTATCATGATGCAGAATGGAGATTAGCTGATAGCTTTGGTTGGCAATCATCTCATTTGAAGAAATGCAATTGTCTTCCTGCATGCGCTTCGATTAAATATGATGTCGATATTAAAGCCAAAGGCTTGAAAGTTAATAAAAATTTAATTAAAGGCAAGCTCGGTTTTCAAGTTCCAAGGTAATTTCATTCCATTTTTTTTTTTTTTTTTTTTGTTTAGCAATAACAAACAAAACTGAATTGACACAAATTCTTTTTACATGTTCTGATCCGATTTTGTTTCTATAGGCGTGAAGAAGAAGAACGAAGTCAGTTATTGATTTCATTCAAGGACGAAAAGTTTATACCAAATGTTCGAATTCAATACACCGTACTGGATTTCTTGAAAAATTTTTATGTGGTTTTCTTTGTTATATTGGCAATTATCTTGGTGGTGGTGCTCGAAGCGATTTTGTATTGCATTTTCCGATTAGGCAGAGCATGGGGAGGACGCAAACCAACGACGTAACATTTTTTTTCTATATAATTTCATGCTGTGTATAGATTTTTTACTAAATTAAATTGTATTTTAGTCGTGAGGGTAACGAAAGATATGTTCCAGAAACCGTGTCCAAAGCAGTCAGCAGAGGAAGTGATTATGATTTGAGCAGCGACAATGATGTTAGTTTTTTTGATTCAAATTCAAACTACAAACAATTCTTTACAATGTAAATATTTCCCAGGGGCCACGGCGAAGAAGAAAAGAACGATGCCAATGGTGTGGAAATCACATAAAGGCAACCATTGTTTTGGGAAGTTTGTTCATCCTTTGTATGGCTTCTGGTTTGTTAACCCACCTCTTTTTCTATTGGTCAAAATATTTGGTCAAAGTTCGACCTGACGATAAAGTGATGTCTATAGGTGCCATTCCATTCCCAGGTAAATTTCGTTTGTAGTTTTGTAATTCAGTGGTGAATTATTGAATTTGAAAAAAAAAAAAACAATTCAAATCTTATTTCATTTGCAGCTGTAACAATTTGTCCAGGAACCAGAGCTGGTTATCCACCACTCAATTTCACACATTTACTTCGTTTAATGCAAGTTTATCGCGAACCACAACTCAAACTCGACGAGTATGTTCGAAAGATTACTCCAACATTAGAAATTCTGAATAAATTATTTTTAACCGTTTATCGACTCATTTTAGAAAATATGCAATGGAAACGTTATTCCAAATTTATCCAGAGAATATTGTTGAATCGGTGAGAAGTCCAGAGTTTCTAGAACGATTCAGCCGTGAGGAGTATCAATTTGGCATTTTTGGCTTAATATCAAATCGAATTACTGAATATTCGAAAGGCTGCAAATGGCTCAACGAAAAAATTGCATGCAACGCCAATTTCCGGCCTATTATCACTGAGGAGGGAAAATGCTTCTCATTTGTATGTTTAATGTTAATCCAATTTTCATTTTACACGAATTACTCACTTTTTTTTTTAATTCTTTAGAATCTTTTGAGCTCATACGAAATATTTACACAAAGGTAAGTTGTTGATAGAATTGGAAAATTATAATTTGGATTCATTCCAAAAATTGAACGCTAAATATACCATACTTGGTATACATGTAGCTCATGCAATTCAAATACGTTTTTGAAAAAACAATTCCGTTTAAACTTATAGCATGGCATCGCCGTTAGTTCGTCGTGCCAGCCGTGAAGACGATTATGATGAAAATGATCGAGACCCCGAGGCGTATCCGTATCGTGTTCTTCGTAAAGGACAAAATAATGGACTGAGTTTATCGATTTTCTTCGATAAAGATCAATTGGACATTTTCTCAAGACGTTGGATTCAAGAACCAAAATTCATACTTCATTCACCCGACGAAATGCCACGCACATCAAACTTTTTCCGCATTCCAATGGGAAAAGACGTTAAAGTTTTAGTTAAACCGCAAATGATCACCACATCGGAAAAATTACGCAATTTCAATCCAAAACGTCGACAATGCATTTACGATTCCGAACGCAAATTACGATATTTCAAAACATATACACAGCATCACTGCGAAATGGAATGTGCCGCTAATTTTACGTATTGGCGTTGCGGTTGCGTTAAATTTTCATTGCCAAGTTAGTGATTAACAATGCACAAAATATTTTATTAAATTGAGTTAACTTTTTTCTAACTGAATGGAAATGATTTTTAAATTTATAGGAGGCGAAGAGATGAGCATTTGTGGCGCTGGTCGAATGCATTGTTATCGCGAAGCAGAAGAAGAATTACTCCGAAGAAGTACTATTGACGAGTGTAATTGCTTGCCAGCTTGTACATCTACCGATTTTAATGTGGAAGTGTCCGAACGTGAGTTCGACGAATTCAATAGAATAAATGCAGATTTGAATTATCAAAGGTGATTTTAAAGATTTACCAAGAATATTTTTCCTCTTTATTTTCTCGTATGTTTTATCAATGAATTTAATTTTTTTTCTTTTTTTCTCATAAAAATTCATATCGTTTCAGACGTGATGAGAACAAGGTCAGCCGTGTTACAATATATTTCAAAGATGATTTATTCAAAACATTGAGACGTGAGGAGGCATTTTACACGGCTGAATTTATTCTTGAATTTGGTGGTTTACATATTCTGCTATTGGGCATTATTCTATTGTTGTTCATGTGGTGGATTGTGCATTTGGTTGAGCGCAAGCAACGAAATGTCAATTAAACAAACCAACCGATCGAAAAGGCAGAGGCGGACGAAAATGCAAAAACCAAATATACAATTCAATGTATTCAAATAATTCTGTAAAAAAAAATTATTTGAATACATATCCAAAAAAATCTTCACTTAGAATTTACATCCGCCTTCTCAGTAGATGATTTGAATTCCATTTAAAATTTTAATGCCAATAAATAGAAATTAAAATAAAACACAAAACCACAAACATAATTGGCGTTTCATTTGGGACAATATTTAATTATATTTTAAGGCTTTATTTTTGGATGTCAAGCTGATGACATAAGTCCATCAGATGGATTTAAAGTTGCGTTGGTTGCGTAAAATATTAGAATGAAAAAGAGACTTTAAATTAGTTAAAATTTTATTTGCATAACTTTGGGCACATTTTTTGTAATCTGTGACCGAACATTTTTTCAATTACACTTATATTCATCACATTTTTATAAGTTAAAGGGGGAAAGAATCTAAAAAAAACTCAAATAAGAAAAGATAAAAGCTTAAATTCTATTTGATTAATTTCCATGTACAAATGTTTTTCTTTTTAGTATTTTATTCAAAAATCTCTGATGAGATTACAAATATCATTTCCGGTTTACAAAAGAAGGCGAAAAAAAAAACAAAAAAAAAACAAAATACAATTTTGAATTATATGTTTTCAGGCTCCATTAATGCAAATGTTGATTCATGTCCTGGATGATGATTGTTCACAGTATTTCCGATTGAATTTTGCGTCATTTTTCCTTTGATACGTGAAATAATTTTTGATTTTATTACACAATATACGCAACACATTATGCATAAAAATATTAATGAATATTTAACAATGTGCGATTCTTCATGCCGAATAACAATCTCATTTTTCGGCTGCAATAAATGTGTAAAACTCATATTACCAAACTTATTTATCGGTTTTGTATCAACGTTACAATCGATTCCATCCATGTGAGTTTTATTTGCTGTTGGATTATCAACGAGTTTCAAATGTTGCCAATAACGTAAAAATGACACTAAATAATGGCAGGAAAAGTGATTTTTCGATATGGCCAATGTTTCCAATTTTGGAAATACCGATGGTGTGATTGTATTTATCTCTCGTAAATTATTTCCTTCCAAATGGAGAACTTTTAAATCACTAAAGCTTCGAATAAACAAAGTGAAATCAATGCTTCCCAAATTATTATATGAAATATCCAGTAGTTGTAACATCGATTGATGATAAAAAGTGCTAAATCCAAAATTTGATAAATTTGTATTTGATAAGTTGAGCGCTTGCAAATTGGTGAATGTTTGAAATGTTGTTGCATCCAATTGTCCGACATTATTGTATGACAAATCCAATTTTAAAAGTGATGACGGAAGTAATGGTAAAATTTTTTGTATATTTGACAATTTTGTGTTGGCAATATTTAAACTATGTAAATTTTTCAACGGTTTAAATAATTCTGTGGAATTTACTCGTTCCAAATTGTTATTGGAAATATCCAACGAAATTAATTTAGTTTGATGTGAAAAAATGTTTGATGCCAAATTTGTTAAATTTGAATTGCTCAATTTCAGAAACTGTAAATTATTAAATCTCTCAAATACATTATTGTTTAATTCACCCAAATTATTTAACGACAAATCTAACACTTGCAAAGATGATGGAAGCAATTGAAGTATTTCTGATACATTTTTAAGCCGATGTCCTGCCATAAAAAATTGTATTAAAAATTTAATATCATCTTTTTTGCAGCGTAATGCATTCAAAACCCCAGAAAAATGGAATTCAATTTCATTTGTGTCATTTAAAGCAATGTGCATTGATGTATTTGCACAGCTCAATTGAATCATTTCAATTTTTGTAAATGATGCACTTATCGAAATTAATTTTTTCAACGGTAAAAATAGATGACATTCCAAAATCAGCAACGGATTATTGTCAATGCGAAGTATCTCCAATTCGGTATTATCATTGAATGAGTCTTTGTCAATTTTGACAATTTTATTGTAGCTTAAATCCAAATTTTTAAGTTTTTTAAGGCCATTAAATGCATCTTCACTGATACTTGATAAATCGTTATGCGATAAATTAACTATTGTCACTTGATTGGCTTGATCAATGATTGTTCCAAATATAATAGAAATTTTATTATAGGAAAAATCAATTTCGATCAATGTTGATA
Source organism: Resseliella maxima (assembly GCA_029041755.1). Taxonomy (NCBI): domain Eukaryota; kingdom Metazoa; phylum Arthropoda; class Insecta; order Diptera; family Cecidomyiidae; genus Resseliella; species Resseliella maxima. Next base: position 54,939 of record JAQOWM010000019.1, on the reverse strand, counting down.
AATATTTAAAATCCCAAAGTCCTAAAATCACGATATTATTGTGAGACGCATTCAATTTAATTAAATGTTTAAATTCCAAATTTGATGGTAAATTCATGATTGAATTGAATGAATAATCAAGTTCGTGAACATTCTCAAATATATCATGTAAACCTTCTGCAGAATCACACATAGCCGAATTTTTTAATAATTTAATTCGTTGACGATTTGCATCTTTTGCATCACTTTTGAAGAGATCATAATAGCAACCATTTTGTTGAGTAGACGTATCCAATTCATCAGTTTCCCGATTATATGTATAGATTGGATTTGAAAATTGAAGAAGACGTGTTTCAAAACTACACTGTATTTCAACGGCTTCCACAGATTTTATATAAGAACAATTGTTTATTTTTCCAAACGAAATATTGATGGCATTCAATAAATGCAGAAGCCAAATAAAAATTATTCCCCTTTTCATGTTTTTTTTTTTTTTTTGCTTTCCTTGGTCTTGTTAAATTTTGATTCGTCAAAAACGTCTTGTTAATTGAACTTTATTCGCAAAACTAATTGAAAAATATCATGTATGACATATAAATTATGATAAAAAATTTCCGACTTTTGTCACAAAAATACACATTTTATCTCTATTCTTATAACACATATCCTCCATGCTTCTTTAAAATATGCGATGCGTACTATTTTGCTAGAATTATTATAAACAATGGAAAAAAAAACACGGAAATGTATATCTTTCACCCACACAATCTCAATATATCACTTAATTTCCATACAGTGAATTAAAACAATGTTTCAAACATCGGTACAATGTGGCACGAACTTCCAAACAATTCCGTGTTTTTATCATTCAACAAATAAATATCTTCATCCATTATAAGATATCCTTGATATATGTACGTTAAGTTGTTACATAAATGATCATTTATTATTGATCATGATCAATGGTTAAATCTAGGGCTAAATACTTTGAATATTGAGACATTCACATCATGAAAAAGAATAAATAATTAAATACTGTTGCTAGAAATACAAGCAAATATTTCGATTACATTCGAAAACCAAGAAAAATATACGGTCAATAAACGAAAAACGTCTAATGCATAATTTGATGTAACTGTGCTCAATGTTGTTGTTATTAATAGGTCATTAGTATCAAACGAATGGAATAATATTTGCTCTCATCTTATTCCATTAAATGATAATTTGCAAAAAATCAGTTTCATTTGCTAATTTAACTGCTTTGATACCAATACAGAAAGATTTTTTTAATCAATAAATGTATGCTTGTATTGAAATTCATATTGTTTGATTGCATGACAATCACTATCAACTGAATGTTGCAATAATGAATATCAGTTATAATTCAGCGTTGAAGCAAGTGGCGCAAAAATTTTCTCACAAAAAGTGAAATTGACTCAAAGTTATTGTGAAAGAGAAAAAAAATCATGCAATATGCCAATCTCATGTGAAATTTTATTCGAGAAAAATCCAAAAAGAGTATTTTACACTGGCCGTTCAATACATGGATTAATACGTTTAAGGCTTACAAATGACAGACATGTTCGTGGAATTTATGTTAAAATCGATGGAGCTGCAATAACAATTTGTAAAGCGGACAATTTTGGTGAAAATTGTTTAAACGATCGTATTGAAGTAATTGGTGATACACATTTAGCGATTGGAAAGCATGAGTTTCCATTTCAATTTAAAATTCCATCAAGAATTCCATCTTCATATGAAGGTGAATACGGTTATATACGTTATACAGTAACTGTTTCAATTGAAATTCCAAAATTTCCAAACAAAGAATTTGACAAACGAATTACGATTATAAGATTGACGAATTTACATGATCCAGAGCTTCAGGTGATTTAATTCAATTTTTTTTTTTTTTTTTTTTTTATTATTCAAAAATAATTTTTCGAATTTTATGCTTATTTTTATTCAGCGGCCGGTTCAAGTATCGGGTTTGTTCAACCCATATTTTGTATGCAGTTGTTTACCTTGGTTTCCACTTAAAATTGATGCAACACTGGATCATTCAGCATATAAGCCTGGATCAAATATTGAACTTGAAATAAATGTAACAAACAAAAGTTTTTGCAAAATACAGGGATTTCTCGCACAATTGATTAAGGTCAAATTGATTTTGATTTTGATTTTGATTTATGGTTATCAAAATTAAATTTATATGTTAATAATTTGTTTTGATTCAGGAAGTGACTTTTGTTCCAGTGCTACAGTCTATTGAAATATTGAAAGAAGTTAAACTACGTGGTTGCCTTCAAAATCACAAATATACTGTATGCTTTGGATGTTATATTGAAGTTCCAGCCACATCTGCCACTGATTTGATCAGTAAAGTTATAAAAATTCGACATTTTATTCGTGTAAATATTCATTATCTCAATGGGCATTATTTCCCAAAACCATCCCACCTCCTCCCCCCTTATAATTGATTTTGTTTAGTCATAAAGTTTCAACAATAACGTTCTTATTTCATATAGATAACGGCATTAATGAAGAAAAAATGTCGACCAGTAATTGAAGTACCTGTTACAATAGTGGCTGCATTAAATCCTCTTTAAAAATATTCATCAAAATAAATAATAAAAATTGCATTGAAATAAATCGAATTTTTATTTAATTTTAAATCAATTTCAAAATTGACTAAACCATACTAACACTTTAACTCAAAAAACATCTTTTTGTATGAAATGACTTTAACGTGTGTATTACTTGAGACGAAATAGCATTCTAAGTTCGTGTTCGAATCATATTTCTTCAGTGCAATCAGTGGCCATCAAATTTCTCAAATTGCAATGGCAATGGAAGTTTTTAATTATTTATGTCACTTTGTTAAAGTCTAAAATATAAACTGATACTATGAGCTTTCGTTGCAGGTTTATTTATTTGATAATGAACATTTATAGTCCTTCAAATCGCTTCCGCTCTTATCTTCATCGTTAAAATATATTTTATTTAAATCTTTAAATTTATATCAATTTGGTAATGTTGAAAAAACAAAAATCATTCTCGAAGAGACGATAACAAAGTAAATGCTTTGAAATTGATACTTTCAGAGTAATAAACTTAAGTGTAAGTTATTATTGTACCAATATTTTTTTTTTTATTGATGTAAAAAGTTGTGTTTTTCAATATTATCAGCTCGGATGAAGTAAATGTAATAAACAACACAATCGGTTAGTGTTTCGATTTGTTTGTGTAACATTTTTCTAGTTACTGTTTGTTGAGAATACAGCACATATATATGCCATGTAGTTTGCTTGTACACAACGCCATTCAGCAGATTATATTTAAATGAAACAACAAAAATAGTTCAGTATTCAGAAAAGTGTCAAAGATGTCGAAGCTTCGCACAAAAAATGCTATTTGTTTAATTTTATTTTTCCTTGGCAAATGCATGCCATTGCGACATAAAGTAGGAAATGATGATTTATTTGGTAAAAGTTGAAAATTTTAACGGATTAATTGTTTTTTTTTATTAAGTTTATTATTTATAAAATTGAAAGGCTCGATATTGCACGAACAACAATTGTTTAGTCGAAATTCAGCTGAACGACATAACTATACAATTGCTTTCAAGTATATAAGCTCTGGTATGATTGGCGTTATCTATTATGTTCAATTGGATGTGAATGGTGCACAAGTAAGTCACAAATTGATGCATATCAATAATTAGAGAGAAAAAAAATTCCATTTTAATTCGTATTAAAAACATTTTTAGAATAGTAATGCAAGCATTCAGTTTTCTCCAAATATTGATGTAAACAAACAACGTTTCGTTAATGCAACTGTACGAATTGAAGATGCTAATGATTTTATTTCAACAATTGAAATTGGGGGTTTGCCAGGTTTCAAATTTGAAATTGGCAAGCAAATGGATTGGCTATTTGATTTCGAAAAAATCAAAACACGATCATATGCAATCGTTTGTACGCAGAATAAACAGAAAGTCAGTTATCGTACAAATAATCGAATTTTTGAATTCGGTAAACGAAGAGCTGGAGATTTTTTAATATACACAAAAAACGATTTGGGAATTTCAAGAAAACTGGAATACCCAGAAGTGAGCATTGATTACAACAATTCACAAATAAACATCACTTATTTAGTGCTGATTACTGATGTAAGTAATTATATGTAGTTTGTTCGATTTAAAATGTAAGCCGAAACAATTTATAAATATGCGCATTGTGCAGAATCTGTAATACAAATTGATAAATTCTTTTTTTTTCTTCCAGTCACCATGGGTCATTGTTTTTCACAACAAAATTTTAATGACTGACTATCAATTCAAAGCTACTCTGTATGGTTTGAACAAAGAACCATTTTTTACCGAATTGATTATATTTGGGATTTGGAATAATAATTCACACCACAATTGAAAATTTTCTATTCTCTGTGAAGTTTCATAGGAAAAAGTCATGGAAAAAGCCAAAGTTCAATGCGATAAATCACATATTATGTATATAATACGGAAATAAATTCAATGTTGTTCACATAATCAAAGTGTTTTGTGAGAAATTGCATTTGAGAAAGTCAATTAAAGCAAAACATATAAAAAATTCAATTTCATTGATACAAATTTATAAATATTCTTCATTGTATACTTCACGTTAAAGCTATTAATCGATTTCATCAAAATTTGGATTTTATTCAAATATTTTTGCTGAGGTTTCTTTAAAAAAAAACTAATAAAAATATATTTTTTTTGCGAATCAATAAACTGCACACAAAAAATCTCTCTTATTAAATTTAACACCACACATTTTCTACCTAATGTATGCAAAATGAATATTTATACAATTTATCCTGATAAACATAGAGTTGATTTTGAATAAAAAAAAAGCACTCCTCAAGTATCAAAAATTTGCAAATTTAGATATAAATGAATCGACTGACGTCACATTTGGGAATCGAATAATTTGGAATGAATACCCCAATATTACATGGTAAGAAATGAAATTAAATTTTGTTCAATTGTTTTATATGATTTATTGCAACATTTTTCTTCGTTCTTTTTCAGCTCCAACCTCAGAAAGAGATGTGGACGAAGCGTTGCTTATGTTTTATCAGCATCCATAATATGTATATTACTTGCGCTCTTTTCCGCTATTATAACACTGTATGTAATGGATAAATTTGTTGGCTTGTTATAAAATACTCAATAATTATGTTTCGAAAAAGTGCAGTGCGAAAAATTGTTAAAACGCTACAGATTTACATTTTGCAAATTTCATTAATAAAATTTCTTTTGAAATAAAATTGTGTCGTTCATTGAAAATATAAAATTGGTATTTTTTTTCAACTAAATTTTTTTTCGATCATAAATTATTATGATCGAAAAATAATCAAAATAAATCTATATTAAAACTATATTTAGTTGTCGTCGTCGTCATCATCGTCTTCATTGCCATCTGAATATTCTGGTATATTCGACAAATCGAAACTACCTAGCGTTTCTGCAAGTTCCCAGCTAGTAGTTTTACGGCCCTTTTTCCATTTATCCATGCATTCTATCTGTTGATTAAATATTGAATTTCTAATTTAATAATTCTTTTGCGATTGCGAGAATGATCTGATTGAAAGAGGGTATGACTGGAATAGGGAAACTCAAGACCTGGCTCTCGACAGAGCATGCTGGAGAAGAATTGTTAGAGGGCTACCATTACTAGACAGACCAGACGCTGAAGGGCATTAATGGTTTATAAATGATTGTTGTTGTTGTTGTTGTTGATTGCGAGAACGTTGTATTATTTCATTTACAGTATATATTTTCTAAATATACACATTGTCTACATCATACCTCGCCGTGCCGATTGCATCTTTTGAACAAAATCTCTTCGACATCAAATTCGAATACAATCATTTCATCATCATCCTCCTCATTATAATAATCATAATTTTCATCTACTTCTTGTTCCTTTTCTTTGCTGCCTCCTGGTCTATTTTCTCCAGCATTTTCATCTATTAGTGGCTGTGGCTGTGGCTGTGGCTGTGGCTGTGGCTGTGGCTGTGGCTGTGGCTGTGGCTGTGGCTGTGGCTGTGGCTGTGGCTGTGGCTGTGGCTGTGGCTGTGGCTGTGGCTGTGGCTGTGGCTGTGGCTGTGGCTGTGGCTGTGGCTGTGGCTGTGGCTGTGGCTGTGGCTGTGGCTGTGGCTGTGGCTGTGGCTGTGGCTGTGGCGATTGTTTTGTTGGCTGTGACGAATGTGGCTGTTGTAGGTGCTGCGGTGGCGGTGGCGCTTGAGTAATATCTGATGCATCACTCATTTCCTCCTCCTCATTCACTTCCATCTCATCGTCCAATCTTGAAACAGAAGAAGAAGAATCATTAATATAATCCTCAAGTTCCTCATCAAATTCATCATAGTCGTCCTCGTCGTCCTCGTCTTCTTCTTTATTTTCTCCAAAAGTCTCTTCAACTTGTATCGATGAAGAAGATTGTGTTTGTTTTGGCTGCGACAGCAGTGGCTGTGGTTGTGCCTCTTCTGGCTGTGCCTGTTCCGCTACCACCACCGCTTCCATCTCATCGTCACTAAGCACCACCACCAATTCACCACCAATGGGATGATCATCAAGTTTTGCCTTTTTCTTTGAAATAAAATCTTCAATCGCTCGGCTCTTTTCTATAATCACCCATGGTGAACCAATAATAATATCGCGATTTTGTTGTGACATTTCATTGGAATTAATAAAACTGAGCCGAGATTTCATTTCCGGTGTGGCGGCTTTTTCCACAGCTGCAGTTAGTTGCGACAATGTAACTAACTACTTTCTTGGATTGCTGCTACCAGCAATACTGGTTCCAGCAACACTAGCAACTAGTTGCTTTCGTTCAACACACCAATTCGGATCAAATTCTCTTTGCCCATTTTGAGTTTGATGATCCAATAAATGATCAGGCCGTTTGAATGCTACAAAGTTAAACAAAAAATCAATTTTTACTACTTGAGAAACATTTATAGACGACGAAAGCCAATGGAACTGAAATAAAAACCTGAGCCGCATAGCAAACATCTATGTGGTCTCAATGGATCATTTGGAGTTTTGTTCCGTATACAGTATTTCCCATTCCTGTGTTGAATCTCCATCTTGTATTTGGTTTTGAACCTCTTTCCACAGAGATCACATTTGTATGGTTTCTATGATTATCGCAATAAATACCATTCATTATATAGGGGCTAAAATTGTTGTTCTTTTCAAATTTCAAATATATACATATATATATATATATAACTACCTCGTCCTTTTCATCTTCACTTTCTTCTCCACCAGTTGTTATACGTTGTAATGCTTTTCACCAATTTATTGTGTCAATGCAAAAATAACATCAATTTAAAGAAAAAAAACAACCTTCTATGTTGAATACCGAATACTAACTAACTATATTACTAATAAATCAATCTGATATCAATTGTAAATCAAAGGAATTTTTTCAATTTTTATTCAGGCCATAAAATAGTAGAGAAAAAGGAAGAAAAGGAAACAAAAATTGTCTGTTCTAGTTGAATAAATCAACTTATTTATTTCGGAAAAATTTACTATTTGTGTAAGTAAAATTCATATCAAAATGTAAATTCAACTGTATAAGTAATGCATGAAATAGCATGATGAAATTCTTCTCTTGTGGTCATGTTTCCGCGGTTAAGCGGTTGAAACATCCGTTTGCATATCCTCACTAATGTTATTGTTAATGGAGTATAGACAGTATTAATTGAATGTGGTGTTAGAGCAATTGAAAATGTGAATGTCAAACTTTATAATCGAGTAAATCGAGATGCGTTGATTGCTTGAATTATATTTTCCAATGATCGTGTAAAATATGTATGCAAATGACTCATATCCAATGCATAACCATAACCACGGTTTGGGTTATATTCAAAATACGCATCGTAATCATCACCAGAAACTCCTTCAACCACATCCATTGTGAGATTCAGATGCTGAAGTTGGCCATTCAAAATTTGATATCGATTAAATATGTCCATTTCAATTATGCGATGTCCAAAATAGATGTCTAAATTTTCAAATCGTTCACCATACAATTGGAAATAGTTGCCAATTATTTCAGCGGTATAGAATCTCAATTTAAAAAGAATCGGGCCAAATCGAAGTTGATGTATGCGAATAAATCGATTTACAATTCCGTTGAAACGAACATTTGTAGCGCCAAATGCCAAAACTTCAGTCCAATCCAGAAATTGCAAGATATATTCAATGATATAGTCATCGAAATCCATTATAGTAGTTGTAACATCCATGGTAACTGAAGAACAATCAAATCGACAATGTATGTATTGAATATCGAATATCAACTGAATCGAAGGAATTTTTCGATTTTAATCCAGGCTAAACAAGGCTCAGGGTTCGTGCCTTGATTCGCCACAATCAAATCGACAATGTATATATTGAATGTCGAATATTAACTGAATCTAAGAAAATTTTTCAGATTTTAATCCAGGCTAAACAAGGCTCAGGGTTCGTACCTTGATTCGCAACAATCAAATCGACAATGTTTATATTGAATATCTAATATTTACTGAATCGAAGGAAATTTTTGAAATTTTATCCAGGCGAAACAAGGCTCAGGGTTCGTGCCTTGATTCGCAACAATCAAATCGACAATGTTTATATTGAATATCTAATATTTACTGAATCGAAGGAATTTTTGAAATTTTATCCAGGCGAAACAAGGCTCAGGGTTCGTGCCTTGATTCGCAACAATCAAATCGACAATGTTTATATTGAATATCTAATATTTACTGAATCGAAGGAATTTTTGAAATTTTATCCAGGCGAAACAAGGCTCAGGGTTCGTGCCTTGATTCGCAACAATCAAATCGACAATGTTTATATTGAATATCTAATATTTACTGAATCGAAGGAATTTTTGAAATTTTATCCAGGCGAAACAAGGCTCAGGGTTCGTGCCTTGATTCGCAACAATCAAATCGACAATGTTTATATTGAATATCTAATATTTACTGAATCGAAGGAATTTTTGAAATTTTATCCAGGCGAAACAAGGCTCAGGGTTCGTGCCTTGATTCGCAACAATCAAATCGACAATGTTTATATTGAATATCTAATATTTACTGAATCGAAGGAATTTTTGGATTTTAATCCAGGCGAAACAAGGTTAAAGGTTCGTGCCTTGATTCGCAACAATCAAATCGACAATGTTTATATTGAATATCTAATATCACTGTTGTAGCCGAAATTCTAGACAGGCGATTTGTTTATGTTTCTTACCTAATTCGGGTACGCTGAATCCAGTGGTGATATTGGTTTTTTGATCTGTCGACAACACTTCATACAAAATTTTCAAATCAAGTATTTCTAGCTCAAGAGGTTTTCGTTCATAGAATTTTGAACTGTATGCACAAATATATCAACAAATTCTTTCTGATTTGTTAATATTACATATCCGACGATTCACAACCGTAATTTTCAGCAATTTTTCAATATATTTGGGTCTAAAAAAGTACATTTTTTGGTGATTTTTGGCGATTGTTTACTGTTTTCTTCGCTTTTTTCACTTTTTTCTCCAACTAATCAAAATTTAAGTCAACGAGAACTTCTTTAATTGCATAGAATTTAATTTTCAGTCGCATCCAGTCATTTTTATCATTTTTTTCCATCCAAATTTTGACATTTTACAATATTTTATTCGTGTTCTTGAGGGATTTTTTCAAATTTAATTTATAAAAGGGTATTAGAGATGTCGTCCAAATCGAGCCGGTCGATAATTAGCCGGTACAAATCGAGTTCGAGCACGAAATCGTACATTTGTAAGCGTTCCATCGGCACAATTAACTTTACCACACTCAGAAAACGTGCCATTTCCGAAAATGCCATGTCCGACCGAGCAATACATGCCACCAATATTTGAATCTATGCCTGAGTCATCATTTTCATTTTACTAGCCGACTAACGTAACGCCACCATGTAAACATATTGAAATTGATCAAAATCGTTTGGATAAAATGGTGCGTCAGTTGAAGCTATCGCAAGCCCGCCAAATTTTGCTTATTCAACACCTCAAAGCAGTAAATATTTTGGCAAGTGGTGTCAAAATATATAATGCGCACGGCCGTCAACGCGAGTTCATGAAATTTTTTTTCGGAATGTAGCAAACACATTTGCATATTGCAATGATATTAATGTATTGATGCTTGTAATGTTTCCAAACTATCGATATGAACCAAACGATTAGAGATTATTTATAGATTCATCAAAGTACAGTTTAAAAGCAGTTCTCGTTTATAAGGAGTGAGAAACAAGTGAGAACTATAAATATATGAATGAAATTATCGATTCCATCAAGTATGAACAACATACATGGAAATTATGCGCCGATCTCAAAGTGATTTCATTGTTACGTTGCAATTGGGTTGGACAAAAAACATTTGTTTTTTCTGTCAGTGGGATTCGCGATATTTCACGTGGTAATCAGTATGAAAAGCAAGACTGTCTGCCAAGACAAATACATCGAATTGGTTACCAAAACGTTATACATAAGACATTGGTATGTGATGCATCGAAAATATTGTTACAACCATTACACATAAAATTATGTTTGGTGAAAAATTTCATCAAAGCTTTAATACAACGACAAAACATGCAAGCATTTTATCAACTAAAGAATATTTTCCCCCATTTAAGTGTTGCAAAAATCAAATTTCAATTTCAAGGCATGCTGAATGGCCCTGATATCCGTCGCTTAATCGCAGCACTATTTGATCAATTTGAAAATACACTCACTGAAGAAGAAACAATAGCATGGGACGACTTAAAGGCTGTCATCAATGGTGTTTTGGGTAGTCATCGCGAAGATGGATGGAAGATTTTAGTTGAAAATATGCTGCAGTCCTTCAACAACATTGGTGTTAATATGTCTTTGAAAGTGCATTTTATGCACCATCACCAAGACGTATTTGAAAGACAAATGCCTAGCGAATCAGATGAACATGGCGATTGGTTTCACCAAGTATATCTTAGTCAATAAAATGTTTACATGCACAAATTTGGTAAGATTCCTTGAAAAAAGTATGGTGAAATGTAAAAATTTGGGTAAAAAAATGATAAAAATGACTGCATGCGACTGAAAATTAAATTTTATACAATTAAAGAAGTTCTCGTTGAGTTAAATTTTGATTAGTTGGCGAAAAAAGTGAAAAAAGCGAAGAAAACAGTAAAAAATCGCCAAAAATCACCAAAAAATGTAATTTTTTATAGCCAAATATATTAAAAAATTGCTAAAAATTACTGTTGTGAATCGTTTGATATATAATAGCAACAAATCAGAAAGAATTTGTTGATAAATTTGTGCATACAGTTCAAAATTCTATGAACGAAAACCTCTTGAGCTAAAAATATTTGATTCGAAAATTTTGTATGAAGTGTTGTCGACAGATCAAAAAACCAATATCACCAATGGATTCAGCGTACCCGAATTAGGTAGGATACATAAATAAATCGCCTGTCTAGAATTTCGGCTACAACAGTGTAATGATTGAATTTTCAAATAGATTTTGATGGACACTACATGGAGTCAAATAAAACCGATGAGAAAATATTATATGATAAATAAAGTGTTTAATTTTTCAGTAATTGCATTTGGTTTTCATTCCAACTTCAGTATACCAACTGCAATGATGACACATACTCATAATAGCATATGCTAAATGTTCCAAAAGATTTTTATTATTAATAAATCAAATGGGAGCAGATCGCACTTGAGTAGAGTCTTAAAACAGGCTGACTTATTCGCTCAATTCTTCAGCAGCAATTATGATGGCAAATCGCCAAAATCAGTGTGAACAAACGAAATGTTCAAGGTGCTGCTGGTAACGGTAACACTCGACATACATTTCATTAGACCACCTAGAAGATTATTCTTCTTTCAACTTTTCGCAAGAATAGTTTGTGAGCACTTTGAAATGTAGTATACCTTTTACCTACATTTCAAAATTGGCACATTGCTGTAAAAAAATGGTTTATTGCTTACATTTGAAATAGAATTTTCGGATGCTGATATTGTCACGTTCTTTTCAACATTGATTTAATTGAAAAAAAAAAAAAAAAATAGAGAAAATCGACAATTTTGACGCGGCATGCAATTTAGTTGGTTTGTTTACATGTTGTGAAGCTTTTTGTGGTTGCCTTGTCGGTCGTTCATATGTTATCGTGTTGCTTCACACTTTCTTCCCGCTTATTACGATCGTTCGCAGCCGTTGTCGTTCCTTCATTCATTCGTTATAAACATTCACATGTGGCGAATAGAACTTCATATACCTACTGAAGACCGATGTAGCTCAACGGTTAGAACAATGGTCTTGGAATACGACAGACTCGAGTTCGATTTTCTCTATCACAAAGCATTTTTATTTCAAAATTAAAATATAATTCGAACGCGAAACTTCTTCTTCTGAATAACTGAACGTCATCCGACAGCTACATAATGTAGCCTACATTACAACAACAACAAAGAACATGGTAAGCTGTTGAAACTAGTTTGGAAAAGGAGGAGAGAGAGAGAGAGAGAGAGAGAGAGAGAGAGAACCAGTCTATTGAAACCACTTTCGAGGAGACTGAGAAAAAAACAGTCTCGAGAGGAGAGAGACTCATGTGCGCATGATAAACCTGCTTTTGAGAGAGAGAAAGAGCACATGAAGGTAAATTGGATGTGGTCAAAAACACGTTGTGGGGCGTGGCCAAAACCAAATTTGCAATAACATACATTTTATATCTACTGACACACACTACTACATTTACACAGACTGCAAATGGTCAATGTATGTGTATGATATTTCGTGTCGTACGGGTATAACATTAACATATTAGTGCTCAATAGAGAGAGAGAGGTTGATGAAACATCGAACCGATATGAGTACAGTCAATCAAAATGATAAAAACACAACAACAATACAGTACATTGTATGGAATGCGAAAATTGAATAGTATTACCATTGAACGCAGTTGAGATATTACCTGATGCTAAATCTACTACATTTCTAAAGATATTTTATTTGAATTATTAAGCCTATTCATTCATTTTTGCGGGAAAAAAAACTAGTTATGATAAATTGAATATAAAAAATTCAAGTGAAGCGATTAAGAAAAAACAAAATTGAAGGACTCAGATAGAATAAGAAAAAAATGTATGAGAAGTTTTAGTAAAACTCGAATAAGAAATTATTGTGCACAAAATGTATACAACAGAATGTTAAGCGTAAAAAGCAAATACATGTTTATTGCGAGTAAAAATGAAATAACTCTACTTATTTCTTATTCGCTCACAATAAAATTGTATTTGTTTATCATGCCAAACATAATTTCTACTCATTCAACGGTTGTGCGGACCATATATTTTATTATGGACGCAGACCAGTGAGTTGAATTAAACTCAAATTTGTTTTCGTTAGAAAAAATGTGCATGAAACACATTTCTATGAATGTTTGGCATGATAAACAAATGCAATTTTATTGAGAGCGAAAAAGAAATAAGTAGCGTTATTTCATTTTTACTCGCAATAAACATGTAGTATTTGTTTTTTACGCTCAACATTCTCTTTTATACATTTTGTGCACAATAATTTCTCATTCGAGTTTTACTAAAACATCTCATACATTTTTTCCTCATTCTAAGCCCTTCAATTTCAGTAATGTGTTGAACTTTGTTTTGTTTTTTTTTTTTCGGAAATAACGAAATATTGATTTGAATTATAAAATGACAATCAGGAAATATTGAGTATAAAGAAGTTATATGTTGATCAAATAAAAGTATGCTGAGATCAAAATTAATTTTGGTTAAATTAAGCTAGAAAAAGAATGTTTTGAGCTTACAATGAATGAAACAAGATCGTTCATCCATTTACTCAGAACCTTTGCTTTAAATGTTTCGAATTGGTTCATTTTTAAAGTGTGGAAAAATTCCCTTTTACAATTATATAAATTTCAATTGCATTTTATGCTATATTAGTTTTTCTTTCGCTTTTTACTTTTGTCAAAGTATTTTTCTAGACATAAGGTTCCTAAATTATTACATGTCTTATGAATTCGTGTCTATTACTTTGATTTATATAAAACTTTGGTAAAAACATATGGATATCAGTTAGGTTCATATGAAACACAATACATCAATAGTGATTTAATCTAAATATGATCATATCGTAATTGATCTTTCATTCGAAATAAAGAAGAACTTCTTCTTTGTATTTTTGGAAATAAAATGTTTTAATAGATTTAGAATCATTTTCTCCCCCTAAATTGCTAACGAAATTCGATTAAATGGTTATATTGGTTGAATTTTGAGAGCAAAAATACAATAAATTTCAATTGAATTGCCGGTACTTTTTAGTGTGCACTGACATCTAATGTGATTTTATTTAATACAACTTAACGAAATGTCATTCAATTTTTAAACGTCATATGTATTGTCAGTTGATCATTGTGAAGAATGTCAGTGTCTTATTTTTTTTTTTTCTTCCTTAAAAACATTCTCGAAACTTGAATATAAATTGAAATTGTTCACATTAGAATGAAAAACATTGTGCCTTATTTTATACCAGTAGAAAACTGAAATTTCAACACATTCAAAACGTATAATTTTGGTTAAAAATAAACGAAAAGAGGCTATGATAGATTTGTGATTTTATTGTGTATTTTTTTTTTTTTTTCAATTGAAAACAACACAATTACAAATTAGTATTATGGATAAAGATATTTGCCAAAATGATGAGAATGATATATTTTTTGAAATTCCAATTATAACAACATCATCACCGTCAGTTGAACATACTGATTCAGAATCATCACCAATTTATAAAAATGTTTTGAAAATTACAAATAATGTTCACTATGATGAAGAAATCGAGACTTCCTTTATAGATAACTATGAAAACAATAACCATAGATTATCGTTTCTTCGTTCATTAAGTCCAGGCACTTTAAATTCAACAAATGTTTCAAGAGGGGTAAATAAAACGTAGAATTTTTAGAAAAAAAAAAAACACTTAAATGTTCCGTTTGTGTTATTGAATTTTCTTGTTTAATTCAATTTGTTTCTGAATTCATATTAACAATTTAATTTTCTAATATTTAGAATGTTCGAAGATGGTCACAATCGTTAACAAGTGCTTCCAAGTCTCGACAAAATCGAGCTATTAATATGATGCCATCACGTTTGCAAAAATGTAAGTTTTTCTGTTCTATTTCTTTTAGGGATTCTAACTTTTTTATTATTATTAAAAAAAAAGTACCCACAGCATTGTCATTGGATGGTCAACTCCATCGGATTGTCGATGATGAAACTGAATTTGAGCATTTTGTGCAAGAAATCGAACAATATGATTATCTGATGGAGAATAGTGCAACAGCTAATCAAAATCGCAAGTAAGGCACATTCTTTCAGTTTCATTAAATAAGTATTATTTGATTAAACGTTGAAAATAAAATTATGATATTTGCAGTAAGATACTACGTGCTCTTCCACAAACGCTATTCCTTAAACGTCAAATTAAAGCAAAAGTCATGAACATTGTAAAAGAACGAAGTCAAAGAACGGGAATGAATCGATGGAAGCGTGGTGTATATTTTATTGGTTTATGTTCAACGAAATTCAAACGATTCATTCGGAATTTCATGCGAAGCCTAGAACTATGGAATGATTCAATGAAGGAAATCGAAGGTCATTTTGGTGCTGGCGCCGAAACATATTTTCAATTTTTCCGATTTCTTTTTATCGTGAATTTGTTTCTTATGGTCGCTACTTCCATGTAAGCTATGACCTTGATATTATGCCGAATAATTCTCAACGAAAAAAAAAAAAAATATTTACTTTAAATTAATACATATTTGTTTGATTTTATTAGTTTCATAGTCTTCCCGCAGCTGCTGTATAATTTTCTTCAGCGAAATGAAGCAGTTGTATCCAGATCTCATACTTCAAATCCTGATAATATGAACGATGACATCAATATTCTTGACTTTTTTACGGCATTGGTAATTACATTTTGATTTATTGATTTTATCATACATTTTTTGATATCATTTTTTTGTGATTCACAAACACCGACTATTTATTGTACTTTATTTTGTCTGAAAGCCAGCTATATCACATTGCAATTTAAAAATCATGTGCACAAAATGACACTAGAAAAGAGTTACGATTGGAACAGGTAAAAATGAAATTACGCCATTCATATTGATGATAGACGTTATTTCCTTAATTTTTCGGAAACAAATTTGAAAACAAAACGAATGCTCAAGTCCATTCAAATTAGTCCCAACTGTGCATGTTTGAAAAGTAAATCTCCATTAAGAAATTGGAGATATATTTGCATCAACCTGTGACTTTAATATTACAATTGATGTCGTATGCCCCTTTTATGTTCATTTTAAAATGAATCGTAGTTTTCTTATAAGTTTATTCCAAAATAATTTATTTGCATTTTGCTTTTTATGCTACTCTTTGAATTGAATCCAGATATTTAATTGTTTTAGTAAGAATAATTATCGAAATTTGAAATTAATGTAATTGTTATGTTGATATGTTTAGGGCCACTTGGAAAATTCCACATTGTTCTATGGAGCTTATACTGATAAAAAAATAAGACTATATGGTAGCACATATACATTATCGTTTGCCTATTTAATGACAATGGTTTGCTTCTATGTTTTTACATTTATTACATTTTCAATTACGTAAGTAATATTACATGTTGAATGATTGAATGATTGAATGATTTAATGATTTTACATATAAATTTTTTGTGAATTTTGAACATTTTTAGCACTGCCGAATCGTATCGAAAGAGTTTCATTGCAACATCAGATGGTGAGGTGTTACGTGCACATAAAATATTTTGTTCATGGGATTTTGGAATTTCGAATCAAAGAGCAGCTGATATGAAACATTATAATATTTTTGTTGAATTGAAATCAATTATAAATCAATTGTATGATAATGAATGCTTCCTAACAATCAGGCAAAAAATTTGCGCTGGTGTGATCAGTACTGTGATTTGGATATTTGTTACCCTAATTTTGATTATTATTGGAAGTTTCTTTGCCCTTAGTCTAGAAATTATGGATGTATGTGTAACGCTTACTATTTTCAACTTTTTCTTTGAAATAATTCGGATCGCAAATTGTTTTTGTTAAAAATACGGTTCTTTTTTTTCCAACAGCTTTTCGAAAAACGTACCGAGTTTTCTTTATTCATTGAAGAAAATCCTCTGTTTTTATCGACTTTGGCTGTTTTTGTAATATTGCTGTTTCAATTTCTTTTCGAATTTCTTGGATTGTAAGTTTTAAACATATTGAATTTTATGAATAAACATAGGTTCTGATACTGTCCAGTTTAGGAAGGGGGGAGGGGTTTGTTGCGACCAAAAATCCAAAAGAGGTTCACTAGAATAAACTTGTCTTAACAATTTCGAAATAATTTTCAGGGTCTGTAGAGCTAGGAGGATCTATCTCTTGCGAATGCTACGAATCAATTCGAATGTTAATAGCAAATTGCAAATGTGTTACAAACGTATTTAAAATTAAAAATGTATGTACACATTCGCAAATGATTTGTATGAAATTTGCAAATGGATACGATTTTTCGCGTAAATAAAAGCCCCTAGCTCTAGAACGTTAGAGGGGGAACCCAGAGAACCCTGTATCAGAACCTATGTAAATAGAATTCTTTTAAAAACATTTCTCTTAATTTTTAGTTTGGAAATGAAAATAGTTCGAGTGCGCAGGTCGCCCCGATCACAATTGCATATAGCGCTTGTTCGCAATTACCTACTAAATATTGTTACAATTACTTCACTCGTTTGGTTTTGGCTATCACAAACAGATGGACGGGTATTTATGATTATTTGACACCATTTTTTCAACGAAAAAAAAAAAAAAAAAAAAAATTAATCATTTTCATTCTTTGCAGAGATGTTGGGAAACATGGATTGCCCAAAATATTTATCGTCTTATTATAATTGAGTTTTTGGTTGTCGTTTGCTTTGGTTCATTATATCGTTTGCTTCGGTTTTTGGTTTATAAACATCTATGGGATAATATTGGACTTTCAGAGTTTAATATTTCACGCGGTTGTCTCGGATTGATATTTAATCAAACACTTTTGAGTATTGGCGTTTTTTTTTCACCCTTTTTGGCAGCTATTATTGTGCTTAAAATGATTATCATATTTTATTTAAAGGTCTTATTAATGATAATCATTCAATATATCTGAAAAATTTGATAATAAATTTTGCTTTATTCTTACAGAAAGTGGTATTGATTAAATTTTGCAAACCACCATCAAAACTTTGGCGTTCCTCGCAAACTTATACACTATTTTTGGCCATGATGTTTGTATCAATAACTATTGTCATAGCGATCTCACTTTATGTATTGACACAGTAAGTCTTTAGAAGGAATTTCATTTAGATTTTAATGAAATTATTTTATGAAAAGTAGAATTGAAACAGAATTTTAGTAAATTTTTTATTTTTATTATAGAATGAATGTGAGTAAAACATGTGGACCATTTCGTAATCATACATATATGTTTCATGTACTCGGAATGGATATTCTGGAACTTAAAGAGGTATAAAAATACCTATTTATACATATTTTCTCTTTTTTATTTCATAATATTTCTTTGAATCATTTTAGCATCATTTCCTATGGCAGCTTATTATGTTTCTTGTTCGGCCAGCGTCAATTGGGTTACTTATTTTAACATTGTGGTAAGAATTCGAAAAATCAAACACTTTTGTAATGCGGCTTTAAAAATCTATTAGATTGTCAAAATGAGTGAATATAAGAGACTTTAAGTTGATTAATTTGGTTTTGAACTTCAATTTTAAAATTTTAAACGAATTTTCACTATTTGAAAATTGAAAATTGAAAATTAGAAAATAAAAATAAAATATTGCCAATTTTTTTCCATTTTCTAGCGTTCTCGTCTATTATCTGCGATCAAAATCAATAGCGCGCATTAAAATGGTGAAATTACTGCGCCAGATGTTGTATGCTGAAGCGAAAGACAAAGAATTTTTGTTGGCAAACATAACACGAATAACGCAAAATAATGGTATATATATAAATTTTTTAAAGATTTAACCAAAAGATTTTGTTAGTTTTAAATCACTTTTATATGAAAACTATGTGACCAAAACAAACAACAAAGAATAAACACTATTTTCACATTCAGTAATATGCTTAAGTCAACAAAGAAATACCTATCTAAATATTTCGTTTCTTTTTTCTCTCATCAGAATGTCTTCTGGAGGATTTTATAAAACCACCAAAAAAATTCCGTGAATTAGACATTAAGATCAATGATAAATATCCAAGGAACGGTATTCACGATCTTTTTGAAGAAGATGAACATTCTCTAAAAGGTGAAAATGATATTGTCCAACGAAATAATATTGTATCAAATAAAGGTACCAAATAATACGAGAATCTAATAAAATAGTTAAAATAATATAATGTAATATTTCTCATAGGACGGAAGAAAACCATATGAAATCGGCGGCCGTCATGTTTAGACTAAATTTATTAATATACAATATACATATATATAAAAGAGAATATTGTATTTTTTTTTTTTTTTTAATATTTTGAGTTAATTGTAATATTTCCGATTTGTGTTCCTATTATATTTTGAATTTGTTTTCTATTATCGGAGGATTTAACTACAGACGATATACTATGTGAATGGCAATTTAACGCGTAGCTAGTTTTTTTTTCTCAATAAATATCTTTTGTAATCAGCGGCAGCTTTATTTGTAATCAGTGGCAGCTATAAACACACGCGTTAGATTGTCAGCTTATGAGCAATACTGCACATATTTTTCTTGTGATATTGGTTTTGAAATAAAATTGATTTGTTTTTATCGTTGATTAAATGAAATTGAATGAGTAATCTTTATTAAAATTGATGTATGTGAGTCGATATGGCTTTGCCATTCAACCAATATCAATATTAGTAAGTATGTAAAGTTGTGTCTAGGTTGAGATGGTTTGGTCATGTACAGCGTATGAATGAGTATCATTTGCCAAAGTTAATTTTGAATGCTGAAGTGAATGCACCGAGAGGTAGAGGTAAACCGCGAAGACGATATTTGGATTCGGTAAAGAATGATTTAAATGAAAGAGGGTATGACTGGAATAGGGAAACTCTAGACCTAGCTCTCGATAGAGTATGTTGGAGAAGAATTGTGAAGGGGCAGCCCCTAGGGGCAGCCATTATCAAACAGACCAGACGCTGAAAGGCATTAATGGTCTTTAAATGTTTGTTGTTGTTGTTGTTGTTTGTTGTTGTTGTAAAGTTATAGCCCCATGTAACAGAGTAACTTTGTTAGTTGAGTAATTAAGTTGGTTTCATGTGATCGTAACTTTTTCGAACTTGTGTTTTCTCTGTGCGCTGAATTTTCGGAAAATCCAAATTATAATTATTTTGCGAAGCGACTATGCGTGTTTGACGAGAGGCAAATTACTACTGAATGGACTGACAAATAATGAAGAAGAATGAAATGTACTGAAAGCAGTTTTTCAGTATCAAACAAAATATCAGTAAATATTGCACAAAATGTACGTATACGCAAGGTATCAAATCGATATCCTTCAGTTTTTTAGAGTCCGTCTATCCATCCGTTCAGTAATTTACGATGGACAAACATTTTGAAAATGATCTGATTTGAAATGTAGGACGAAAGGATATTGGATTAAACAAAGGACCCCAATATTTTTACGATAGACATGCATACGAGGAAGTAAGATTATTTTAAAACAAACGGATTTCTTCACGCTGGATTGAAATTTTGAATGAAAATATAAATATAAAACTTAGTCAATGTGTTTGTTACACAAATTGGGAATAATAATTACATGATTCAGAGGAAAAATGTCATAGAGAAAAGTTCCGAAAGAAAATTAATAAAAGAAGTGGCAAATGATGCATTTTATACCAAAACGGTGTTCCTAATAGGTGACTCTTAGTATTTTCATCATTTTTCCACGGGAATTTTCTATGTGACATTTGTCCTCTAAACCAAACAATAAAAAAAATGGTTCATTCAATCATTCAAGTTCATAATCTTTATTAAAACATGCTCTTTGAAAGATAAGATGTTTTAGCATCAAAAATATATGCTTATTTTCAATGGCAGGTAAACGATGACACAATCTATACAATATATTGACAGCAAACTTACAAGAATTGTCTTTAATGCGATGCAACATAAGGAAGCATTGAAAAAATATAAATAAATAAATGAATATACAGCAATTTTTGGGCGCATTTTTTTCATAAGTTTTCCAAATTTATTCCACAACAATTAGTGATTTTTTTTTTTGTCTTTAATAATTGATTGGTACTGATTTGAAATTTTTTATGTTAAAAATCACAAAAATCATCATCTATATATATTACACATGTTTTACATTTTTTTTTTTTTCTTATTTTGTCTGTATTCCAATTGATAATAATCTGTGACCCAGCAGAAGCAATGTTATTGGAGCAATAATACCACTGTATAACAATTTTTTACTTAGCAAATCTGGAAGCTGGTCGATGTTGATAATTTTAATTGAAACTTCCAATTTGTTTAACAAATTAAACGGATTTTAATAATTTTCTTCAAATGATTCAAGTTATGTGAATTATTGAATGAATGCTAATTTATGTCGATAGTGTGTCTCCATGGTGTTTATGTCATTGTGAAAAGTTTCTTATTGATTAATTTAAAATACATGTAGAAATATATGGTATAAAATGTAACTTTTAAGTCTATCAAATTTCCTTCTATTTAAATTGTTGCGTGATTCTTATTTTTTTTTTTTTTTAATAAAAAATGTAATCCATCTTAACGGTATTCGATTAGTTTGCTTCTGAGCACAGTGTCTCGTCATAAATAGTGTTGAATTCTACCATTTTTTCTTATGTTCATCCATTGAAACACCACCTGGTCCAAGGGAAACAATCATGAGTAGTCCACCAACCACCGACAAAGTCTAAAATAAATAAAATAGTCATTAGTTGAGGTACTCACATATCGGAAAGATTTTGACTTTTGAAAGCGTCACTTCAACGTCAGAAAAATATTATTAAATTATTTTTTAAAACTCACTTGGAAAAAGTCATATTTTAAGAAATCACGAAGTGGTTTATGTGATGGAATTGTCCACCATGCATTGTAGTAAAGGTTTAACATCGATAATAACAACACCAGAGCCAATGCAGACAATTTCGTTTTATAACCAATAGTCACCATCACCATAAGAACTGAGCCAAAGATATCTTGGATGACTTGCAATACAGATAATTCAAATCGAAGCAATGTAATGAACATGAATGCCAACAAGATGCGACCGGCCAATTGTAAAAAGTTTTTGGGTTTATTTTCACCAAGCGATGGTACACCGGCAAACAAACTGCGACCTTCAACACGTGATTCGGCTAATACCAACAATAATGCACCAATCAATGCAAAATTTCGCAACAAGAAATGGAAATCCCACAAAATTGAATATGCAATTGTCTATTGTGAAAAAGAAAAGAAAAATATGAAAATTGATTATTTCAAGAAAGTGTTTGTGCGAATTTATTTTTTTAACTCACTTGAAGACACACAATGAAGAATAGAATACCGCAAGCTATATCAACTTTAAATCGGGTTATAACCAAAGCACATCTACCCAACTGTCCGAAGAGATTTACTAATACAAACACGGTTGCTAAAAACTGATGCAAACATCAATCAGAAAATGGATAAAAGACTGAGATTAATCATATTGCTATTTTTCGATTATGTTTTTGTTTTTTTTTTTCTTTTACGTCAATTGAATATGCATTGTATAATAATCCTTACCGACCCACATCCCCAGCTCATATCCATATATTCTCTTTGTTCGTTCCATTGGAACCACATACGTAAACCATCCTCGAAGAATGTGGCTATCAAACAAAATCTTGCTATCGTCGGTAAAACATGTTTTCCTTTTCTTATCACCTATTTAACGAATCAAAATGGTGTTGTTGTTGTTTTCATTCAAATTACGAATAATTTATATTTCAAAAAAGTGAAAGTTTGAAATCAAATATTTTTTTTACTAATAAAACAGCACAATTGTCATATTAGGTAGCATATAACTACCGTAATTCAGTGTAATTATGAAATTTAATGTTTTTCGGTATATTTAAATTGATACATTAATCGTTTATTTGGAATCGAAACCTTGAACTCATTTTTTAATTTAAATTGAAACACGTGTAAAAACAAAAGATCAAATAAATTAATGATCGAGATATAAAACACATTTACTGAATCTAAGAAAATTTTTGAAATTTTATCCAGGCTAAACAAGGCTCAGGGTTCGTACCTTGATTCGCAACAATCAAATCGACAATGTATATATTGAATATCGAATATTAACTGAATCTAAGAAAATTTTTGGATTTTAATCCAGGCTAAACAAGGCTCAGGGTTCGTACCTTGATTCGCAACAATCAAATCGACAATGTATATATTGAATATCGAATATTAACTGAATCTAAGAAAATTTTTGGATTTTAATCCAGGCGAAACAATGATTATAAAGGAGGATTTTCAACTGCATTGATTACAAAAGTATGACACGCTTTAGTTTGATTACTGCACTCTATCTCTTCTATTGAACAATTTTTTTTTTTGTATTTTCCTTTTAGGATTTGGGTCTTGCATCTGGTGTGGCAACCGCTTCAAATTCACCGATTCCAATGGGTAATATTATTATTTTATGATATCATATTATTTCTCTATTATTATTGCTCTTATCTTATTAATTAATTATTTTACCACAGGTGCTATTGCTCATCAAATCTATCGAACATAAACATGCCGAGGTCTGGGCGATAAAGATTTTTCGTATGTCTACGAATTTTTGAAAAATGAAAAGTGAAAATCAAAAGTAAATTTTTTTATGGGATCGACTGCATTTTTATTGAGATGATACTTTTAATAAAATAACAAAATTGAAAAAAGGAAACAAGAATGAAATAAAAGATTATTCCGATAAGAATTTTTATAATTGTTGGATGATGTTGTTTGATCATTTTCAAACCGCAAACTATAGAAACAAACACTATCATATTGCATGAAATCTGCATACACATCTATATTCACATATATTTTCCTGCATATCTGGCATTCGTAAATAATTCATTAAGTTTGCGTCGCTTTATCATTGGCTAAAGATAAATATAATAATCAAATATACTCACATCATTTTCTACATACAAAAAAAAAAAACAGATGAGAAATGACAAAAAAGAATTTTCTTTTAAAACTTTCTTTTAATACTTGAATTTTCTATTAAAAATAAAATGTTAATTGAAAAATCACATTATTCCATCGTTTAATTCAATGATTGACGAGCGAGAAAAAAAAATTACAACTTTTTTTTACAAATGATTATGAATGAATTTTTGATAGAATGAGGTGATTGAGTTGAGGTTTGTGATTGATTCTAATTGGGAGTAAATAAGCTGGAAAAAAAGGAAACAAAAAAACTAAATTAATGCAATGAAATCATTCAAATAAATGGACGATCACAAATACGAACGGATGAAATGAAGAATAATTAAATGGGAATGTTATCAAAATCAAAGAGACATTTTATCAAAATTATTTTTTAACGCTCGTCTCAAAAAATCGATTTTGTTTTTCTTCTTCTTTGTCTTTGTTGTAAGTACCACACACCTCAATGAATTTTGGAGCCCATGCAAAGAAGTTTCAACAGTAGAACTTACGTTCTCTCCAAGCTCATCCATTAATGTTCTGTTTTGCAGAAGAACCAATAAGATATTGATGTAACTGAGCAAAAGCGATCGTACAGAATCTCGGTTCGACGATCTAGATAACCACGGTATATAACCTGGGACGGTTGGCAGCAGTCTATCACATGTTTCAATAATTGAATTTCGAATTGCAGGCGTAAACAAGCCTGAATGAGGCGTTGCAGAATTTAAAAATATATGGACGTTATGTGTGAGATGAAAAATCGCCATCGGATGCAGATGAATCAGATTGTTCGGGAGATGAGCTTTGTGCAGATGAACTTTCTTCTGATGGCGTAGCAGACGTACTTGGAATTACTTGATTAGTCTGATCATCCGATCCTCCTGAAAGTTTTATTGATAATTCAATTGTTGAGTAGTTCACAATTCCATAAAATTCTAAACAGTGGGTTGACTCCAATTTTTTCGAAGAAAAAAACAACAATTGCACTCTTTTATTTATTTTCGATTTATCTTCAATAATGGATTTTAAATTGTCCACCAATGTGGCATTTGTTGTATGTTTTAACATGTCAAGAGCTTTGATTTCAAGACATTGACGCCACCTATACGATTTATTAATGTGCACTGACTATACCAAAGGAAACGGCAAAAAGATACGATTTGTCGTTTGCATTCTGTAATGGTGTATGTGCAATTCAGTGTATATGTGATAGAGATCGCTTGCAAAGTAATTGTCGTTCAATTTATGCCGTTTTTGATGTACTTGCTTACGGCATTCAGTGCATGACTCATTTGCTATGGTACACACATAGAAATAACTGTCAGTGTTTATGTATTAGTGATTCTTATTTGTGAATCTGAAACAGAATTCTTTTCACCACTACAAAAATTCTTTTTCATGAAAACGAATTTTGGTTATGTTGTGTAAAAAATCAGCACGTAATTTTATATCTGAACTGTCACCCATATATATTTGACACAACATAATCAAAATTCGATTTCTTGAAAAAGAATTTTTGTAGTGGTGAAAAGAATTCTGTTTCAGATTCACAAATAAGAATCACTAATACATAAACACTGACACTTATTTCTATGTGTGTATGAAAACTTTTTATGCATATAAATCGTGTATGAAAGCACCAACATGAAAGTCCACTGCGTGTGCTTTCACAATATTGTTTGATATTTATTCAATTTCACACCGTACTCGTACAGATGGCGTAAGAGGCAATGCTTATCTTTACTAATGCGACATCGTGTCCACATTGGCTGTAGTTTCAGTGTGCAAAGTAATAGTATGATTATCAAGCAATTTGACAAAGAGTTGAATGGCACGACGATTTGTACGAATGGCTTACCATGGCTTACCATGGCGTGGTGAATGACCAATCGATCGACGTATTCGGCGTTCTTCAAAAATTTTAGCGAGAAATCGGCAGATTCAACGCGACAGACACAACCGGAGCTGCCATCAAAATACATTGCATGCCAAATAGCTAAAAGAAACGGAATCACAACGAATTAGTTGAATTGACACATGCAAATTGGAATGAATATTTTTTTGTGTGTTTGTGCGCATTTTTTCCTGCACATCTGTATTCACCAATGCCATATGGACGCCGAATGCACATGCCGCCCAATGGAACTTGATACACTTGGCCCTTCTGTTTATCCCAACCAGCAACGATGATGCCGGCCAACAATTGATCACGATAGTTGAAGCAATAGTTTTGAATTTCAGCAGCAGCTTCGGCCACCAATGGCTCTTCATCTGTTTGATTTCTAACGAGAGTAAAATGGCCCATTAGTTTCGCGTTAACCATTTGTATCGTTTGCTATTTCAATACAAAATTGAACATTTTTTCAACTTACTCGTGGAAATTCAGTGAGTATGAAACAATGTCGGCAATAGCTTGTGTGTCAGCTGCTGAACCATTGCGACAGCAGTAAATTTTGTCCGAAATGCGAGTCAGCTTATCGGTGACACGATTTGAGACATAAGTTCCGGACGATGTACGAGAATCAGCATCAAATTCTACGGCCATAATTGTGGTCTACATACATTGAGAGGAAATTGAGAGTAAATTAAAAATGAATTGGATGTCGAATGTGTACAGCGTTGTAAATTTCCATTGATTCCATTGAACTACTTACGCCGGTACATTCTTTGGCAGTCAACCAGTCATTTGACATGAATTCCATGATAGTATTTCTATCGTTGTTTGCTTCACTTCTTAAACAATTGATTAAATTAAATGCGAATGCAGATTTGGATTTCGTTGCGATTATGCGAAACAACAATGCTCGGTGTAAAAGTCATTTACAACGTATCCGCAAAGATATTGATATTTCATGTGTAAATACGTTGTAAATATTTGTAAATACTTGCAGATATAAAATAGTTATTTCCCCCTAGCAACCACTCATGATTCTTAAAATTTTTAGTAATGTTTGGATAGATGTTTTGTATTAATTCATTTTGAGAATTAACAAGTTGGCAAAAATTTAACGGGAATGAAATTTGTTTAGTCGTTGAATCACTTGGATGCTCTCCATTGCCTATAGCTAAAAGCTGTTTCGAAAATGTTTGAGCTGCTTTATCTTTTGTTAAATGCACTCTCATATTTGTTCTAAGCTGCAGTTTTCGCACATATTTCCAAAGATATGAGGCTTTCAAACAAGCGTTGAGTTCATCTGCTGGAGTTGATCTTGGAATGACGGGAAGTGTTTGTCGCAAATCCCTCGCAAGTAATAATAAAACTTTACCCATTGGCTCATCAACACCTCTTTCCGTTAGCGATCTGCTTCCATTAATTTCTTATTCATCATTGTGGATTCATCAAGTACAATCAATTTACATGATTTGATAACTTCTGCCATGTTAGATCTTCTTCCAATGTTACAGTTGATTTGATCCGATTGATTAATATTTAACGGCAATTTAAAAGTTGAATGAGCTGTTCGTCCACTACTCAATAATGTTGAAGCTATCCCTGATGATGCTGTTGCTAATGCAATTTCATTTTTTGATCTCACAGCAGCTAAAATTAAATTGAGTAAGAATGTTTTCCCAGTGCCACCTCTTCGACACAAGGTACATTGAAATGACGGTCATGTTCTCCTTCTGGAGTTTTATATGCACGAATTACAACTTGAAAATCATTCGATGGCATTAAATCTAAAGCGCTTTTGAATAACTTCACAAGATGATTATGTTAGTGAAAAAAGCTTGCAAATCAGATAAAATAGCTCGCTTTGTTGCTTTATGAATAGTACATCTCCGATTTAATGCTTTTTCTGAATCTCCCATAAAAAAAATTTGCAAAAACTTTGAATCCTCATCAGATAAAGGCAGAAGAGAACCAATATTGTGATAAATTTGACCCTGCACTTTGAATGTAGGCATGAAACCATTAAAATTAATAATTTTATCAGCACCAAAAGATGTCATCTGGAAACATGAATTATACATTCGTATGTTTTCCAGAAAATGTTTTGAAGTTAGAGTGTTCCCCGAAACTAATGATTTTATTGGTTCTGGTGGTTCAACAACTTGTGGTAAACATATTTTACCGTTTGAACAACATAATCCTTGAGGTTCATTTTTGAATTTCATTGCATGACAATATAAACACATATTGTCCATTTTACCGATCGTTACATTTGGGTGTTTACTACAATAATAAAAAAAAAATAAATCAAATAAAGGAACAAAAACATAATTGCGGTAAAATATAATGTTCAAAAAATGCAAGTAAAAGTAATTTTAATAATAGAAATTATCTAAAGTCTTGCACGTATACCCCACACAAAAAAATCTGAAATTTTAACCAAAAACTACAAAATTTAAATGTTTCTATGCCACACAAAACTTCTAAAAAATTGAAAAAACCAAGCATTATTGATTATGATTGTTTTCGATATGAAATATGATTTGAAATTTAATTATTTAAAATTTAAAAAAAAAATCATGAAAACTTATTACATTTAGTAAAAGATATTTTAATCTTGACAGCATATGTAATTCATAAATGATAATCATTCATGAAAAAATATCATAACCACGAAATGTGCTGATCTGCTATTGCATTAAATAATCAATAATGGAATTTCTTTATTGCAAACAATATCAATTTTAATATGGATTTTTAATGTAATTACATTATACATAGAAGACAAATCTTTACTTGAAAAAAGAAAACTTGATGTTAACTATTGTCAAATGAATTACTGTGTTCAACGTGTATGCACAAAGTAAGCATAGAATACATTCCAAAATGAAATGTTTACAGCAACATAGAAACGACAAAAAAAATAATAATAATTTTTAACATATTTATCAATTTTACCACAAACAATCACATCAACACCAAAAAACTGTGCAAAGTATTTTCACATATCATATTATTTTTGAAGCTTCTCAGTCATTGAACCCAATTAACAAAACAAAAAATATCGAAAAACTCACTCATATTCGGTTTCACAATTGTAATTGAACGCACCAAACCTTAGATCAGCCCATTGTAATTCCCTCCGTTCGGCAACTTTATTTCTAATATTCGCAAGTCGCACCTCATGCTTAGAAAATGTTTCATTACGTCTCAAACGTTTTGCATTATAACGCATATATAAAAGACGATCTTCCCGTTTATCATTAAATAGCCGAAACAATTTATAAATATGCGCATTGTGCAGAATCTGTAATACAAATTGATAAATTCTTTTTTTTTCTTCCAGTCACCATGGGTCATTGTTTTTCACAACAACATTTTAATGACTGACTATCAATTCAAAGCTACTCTGTATGGTTTGAACAAAGAACCATTTTTTACCGAATTGATTATATTTGGGATTTGGAATAATAATTCACACCACAATTGAAAATTTTCTATTCTCTGTGAAGTTTCATAGGAAAAAGTCATGGAAAAAGCCAAAGTTCAATGCGATAAATCACATATATGTATACGGAAATAAATTGAATGTTGTTCACATAATCAAAGTGTTTTGTGAGAAATTGCATTTGAGAAAGTCAATTAAAGCAAAACATATAAAAAATTCAATTTCATTGATACAAATTTATAAATATTCTTCATTGTATACTTCACGTTAAAGCTATTAATCGATTTCATCAAAATTTGGATTTTATTCAAATATTTTTGCTGAGGTTTCTTTAAAAAAAAACCAAAAAATTTATATTTTTTTTGCGAATCAATAAACTGCACACAAAAAATCTCTCTTATTAAATTTAACACCACACATTTTCTACCTAATGTATGCAAAATGAATATTTATTCAATTTATCCTGATAAACATAGAGTTGATTTTGAATAAAAAAAAGCACTCCTCAAGTATCAAAAATTTGCAAAATTTAGATATAAATGAATCGACTGACGTCACATTTGGGAATCGAATGTTTTATCAGTATCCATGATATGTATATTACTTGCGCTCTTTTCCGCTATTATAAAACTGTATGTAATGGATAAATTTGTTGGCTTGTTATAAAATACTCAATAATTATGTTTCGGAGAAGTGCAGTGCGAAAAATTGTTAAAACGCTACAGATTTACATTTTGCAAATTTCATTAATAAAATTTCTTTTGAAATAAAATTGTGTCGTTCATTGAAAATATAAAATTTGTATTTTTTTTCAACTAAATTTTTTTTCGATCATAAATTATTGCATTGATTAATTCTTATTATAAATATAATTTATATAAAAAAATGTTAAAACAAAATAAAAAAATTAAACAAATTTGAGCAAATTGGATTTCTTAATTTGGAAGAAAAATCACATATATTCAGGTGATGTATTTGTATCAATATCAATATCAATATCATTGTTTATGAACATATTATCTACTGTTGATATTTTAATTTTGCTGTTGTTATTTAACGAAATAAATAAAACAAATATTGGGATTCGTTTACTTTTGAGCAAATATTCGGTCAGAAATGCATTTGAATATGGTTTTATTTATTTACCGAATTCCATTCAATGCAAAAATCACATTCTGATTTATAGAAGTCATCAATAAAAAGTAATCAAACTTACATAGCTTGATTTATTTTTAAAATCATAATTCGTAATGAAAAAAATTCAATTAAAATGTTTGAATTTAAATCATAATATAGAGAATATGAATTTTGCATTATAAAATCATTTATCATTTATCACTCTGCATTGTTCAGTGGAATTAACCGCAAATAAACCTCTTGCGGCGTAAGTAAGAAAACTTTTTTGTTTATATCAATGGGTACGCTCATATTTGATCCAAGTGTAAATTCGAAATTTCCCAACAGAGTTACAAGGCCGATATGTACTTGCATCATGCCAAAACGTTTGCCGATACTGAAAGGAAAATGTTTAAATAAATGAAAACTTTTATACATTTTACATTGAGTTAATCAACGCATACGAACCAATTACGGGGTCCATCACCGAAACCAAGAAAAGACATTGAGTTGCGTTTCTTCTTTTCTTCATTTCCAAAACGGTCAGGGTTAAATTTTTCTGGATTTGAAAAAAATGTTTGTTATGGATTAAAAACTGGTATTAGATGAACTCTCACTATAATGTGCGCCTTTTATGAGCAAATTTTAAGAAATTTTCAAACAAACCTGGGCTTGGATACAAACTAGCGTCATGATGAATGGCATGTATTGGAATCTGAACTGTTGTTCCTTTTTCAATGATAATATTCGAATTCGGTATAAGATAATCAGCTAATGTTACGCGCGGCATAGAAGAAGCTGGAGAATATTTTCGAAGAGTTTCTGTCAAAATAAAAATTAAATCAAGTAAATCAAATCAAGCATTAAAAACTAAACTTATATTTACCGTAAATTATTTGATCGATATAATTTAACTCCATCATCATGTCATATGTAAATTCACCATATTTGACATAAGCATCTTGAATATTACGTCTTGCTTTCGCTTGTATTTCAGTATTCAGTGCCAACTCATATAAACAAAAAGCTAAAGTCGTTGAGGATGATTCAAAGCCAGCTTGAAAGAATGCAAATACTTGAGCAGCCAATTCGTTGAATGTAATCTTTTTTTCTTCATCTATTTCATTCTTAAGTTCAATCAATAGATTCATGAAATCATTTCGATGAATTTTACTTTCTTCACGATAAATGATTGTTGCTTTAATTTGTTCCGTAAAAAAATTTGCAATGTCATCAGGAATTTTTTTCATATGAAACATTCGTGCAATGTTACCATATTCATCTAAAAGTCGACGTATTATAACATTATGCCTTGGTTTTTCAAACAATTTTCGACCATAATATCGAAATTCAGCATTTGGATCAATCAGGCTGTTACATTCAATTCCAAAAGCACATGTACCGATCACATCAATGGTAAATTTTGCTAATAAATCTTTCATTTCCAATTCATCATGGAGCTGAATAAGTTGAAACAAACAATCACGGAATCGCATACCAACTTTCACAATTATTGGAAATATTGATCTCATTTCGAGTGGTCTAAATGTTGGATTGAGTTTTTTCCGTAATTTTTTCCATTTTTCACCATTTAATGTAAACAAATGAGCAGTTAACGGGTCATCCACATCATTAAAATACAAACCTGTAATGAAAAAATGTAAAAAAAAAAATTGTTGAAAAAATTATAGGAAATTTACTTGAAAAAATCGAAAAAAAATATTATTATAAATTGCGCCAAAAAATCAATGCTTTCAAATAATTTCACAACTCGTGAAAATAATTGCACACGAGAAACATCATTTGAGTCGGTAACCTTGAAACAACGATCTGCTATTGAAAAAAAAAAAAACTATTTCACAATTTTTAAAATGCGTGGATTTTCCAGTAACAATTCAACTTTTAATATTTTTTTTTTCTCAAAAAATAAATATATTTTGCTTTTTCATATTGCAATTTGTTAAGCTAAAAATATATTTTACTATAAATTAGTCTTTTTCGATTGCCATTAGGTTAAAATCAAATTTTCCAAATTGTTTGAACAAACCTCTTTCACTAAAATTTTCAAAATCTTTCACTAAGATATTTTTCACAAGCTCCAGATCTAATATGATAGCCCATGGCCGGTGAAAAAAATAAGCACCACATATTTTTGCACCAGTCGGTTTGAATTTATCATATAAATTTTTGAAAAATGTTGAAGAATGTATTGTTTTACCAAAATTTTTGATATTTCCATAAGGAAATGCAGGTTCCTCATATGGAACACCTTTAGATTTCCAATATTCAAATGGATTTTTCCAAAAAAATCCAAAATATATTGAAATCAAAATTAAAATTATTGAAATTAATATATACATAATTTCGCTCATTTTATTATGATATGTGATAAGATAATAGAAAAATGTTGACTATATCTTAAACAGAATGAATTTGATAATATAAATTGATTATAGTTGACTATGATTTGTATGGTTCACTGTTTGATCAATGTTGAGAATGTTATTTGCTAACGTCCTAAATTAGCCGACTACTCAGTTATTTTTCTTGCACACGGAAAGAATAATGAATTATAAATCAGAGTTCGAATAAGATACTTTTTAATACTGCTCTACAATTTCGATAAGCGAGAGCTTATATATTGCAAAATGTAAACATAAACATAAACAAATTGTTTCGAATATTCGGATTGATCATTCAATACTAAAATAAAATGCATAACACATAATACAACTTCAACATTCTAACGTATGAACGAGTTGAATCGTTTTTTACATTTTTATATTGTATCCAATACTTTGTATTTAATTTCACATCTTTACGCTGTTATTGCACAATTGTTTAATAAAATTGCATCGATCTACTGAAGCTAAAAGGGGAAATTAGAAAACTTATATTAATATATAGACGTGAAGTATGAAAAACCAATTCTTTGACAAAATTTGTTGATGCACATAAATGCTTGTGAACCGACACAACAGAACAGTGTATGCAATTGTAGTATGTGCGATTTTATTTTTATTCTCTCTTTGTGCTGTATTTATTTGTATACAAACACATATGATATTGATGGTTACTTGGAACGTAGATGTTAAAGATTAGTATTAACTATTACACTAGATCACTTGATTTTTGCATCATTTTTTCAACAGATTTTAAATTTTTTTTTTTTTTTTTTTTTTTGAAGTTACTCAACAAATTTTAGTATTCACAGAGGCAATATGAAAAAAACAAGAAAATTTTGATCGTTTGTCAAATGATTGTTGTCATGTTTTTACTCTTTTCATAACTATACGACTAAGAGCATTTCATTATTATGTGGTGAAATTTCAGTAGAATTTCAATCACTGAAACATTACTTATTCAAAACTATTTAATATTAACAAAAAAAAAAAAAAAAAAAAAATTTGGGAAAATGTTAAACGACGAATAAAGTCACTATAGAAAAAATTCAATAAGTATATATAAAGATCTGAAAAAGAATTATTTAAATGAAAAAAAAAAATGATTGATTGTGTTTTGTGTTGCTACAAATAGTAATTAACAGAGAATACTTCAAAATTTAATAAAAAAAAATCAGCTCAATTTTGGTACAACATCCGCTAATATTTTTACTGTAATCATCAATTCTGAACACTTTTGCTTACGTTGATAAAAGTTTTGGTTACAGATGAACCGGAAGATTTTCTTTCTTTGCCAATTCAATGTCAATCAATGTTTCATCATATTATTTCATGTGGAAAAAACATGCCGATCGATTTGAATATGCCAATGCAGTATTTTCCGAATCCATTTTTGCATAGCATAAAGCTTTCGTATATGATTCCATGGCTTTTAACCATTGCTTTTTAGCAAATGAATTAACACCAAGCATTCGATATGCAGTTGACAATTCATCATTTTTGTGGTAATTTATTTGGCTCATTTTTGTGGCCAAAATTGCGAATATATGATCAAAAATTTAAAGATTCGCGTATTATACTTGAAAATGAATAAAAGATTCGCAAGGATTCGTAAGGATTTGCAAGGATTCGCATTTGATTATGTGTTAAAAAGATGCGCATAGATACGCTCGCAATTGCAAATCTCTTTGTCAACTTCACATGTAAATGAAGATTTGTAAGATTCGTGAAAATGCTTCGATTTCTCTAAAATTTTGATTTGCAAGAGTCATTTCCCCCTAGACTCTTGTCACATTCTCCATTCTCTATTCATTTTTCATTGATGCATACACACGTTGTTGTTTTTGTAATTCGTTTCTGCTTTGTCTATCTTGCGTTATATATTGCCCAAATTTGCGAATTTTCTGCGAATATTTCACATTGGAATGAATTTCAAACCTTTCCCTTTGAATTGCATTGAGAAATATTGGAAAAACGTTCATTCGCGAATAGTTCCATTCCCCCAGGTTTTTGCACCTTGGAGGACAATTTGGAAGAATTTGAATTCAAATCACAAAATAGTTTTGGACTATTATCATCATTATCATCTTATTTCAATGAGTTACTGATATTCAAAAAAAATGAATGATTTTAATTTGGTCTATAACAATTTTCGTACGACAAAACTTTCTCAAAAATATACGATACCACTCTAATCTTCGTATTTGTTGATTATTTCGGGAAAAAAATTGCCAATTTACATTCCAGTTAACATATTTCGAAATTCGCACGAAAATAAATTTTTTTTTATGCACATGTTGCTTCATGTTACGAAACTATTGAATAAATAAAAAAGAATTGTTGATTCCACGAAATTTGGTATTTTACCCTTGAACAGACCAATTAAACTGTGAATGATTCGTAATATTTTTACGTCCGTGCAATAATTACAGTAAACATTGTTAAATACTATAATTGTGCCAGAAAATCAACATCAAAATATTAAAAATACATAGAAAATGCCATGGAAATTATCGTTTAACAATACATGAATTCGATTGAAATGGTTCACAAATCAATTGAAGATTTTCTCATTAAAATTATTCATATTTTCAGTATCAATTAGAACATTGAAAGATTCGGTTCATATTACAATAATCGTACCTTTATATAAATATTATTTGAGCATTTAGAAATATAAATTTTGTTATAATATGGATGCATATAATCGATTCAATCGTTGCATTTTTGAATGGGAGCGAGTACTTCTTAAAATTGTTGGACATGATTTTCTTGGCGAAAAATTTGAACGAAACATAATTACATTTGGAATTTATACTATAGTGGGTATAACGATTATTAACATGGTCTATACGTTTATTAGCTTTGATAGCCTTGCGAAAATATTCACTTTGCTTTTCTTTTTGATTACATTACAGGTAAATTTGAGAAATTTTCAATCAATTTCTTTTTCAATTTTACTTATTCCATTTTCAGTGTATGATTAAACTGTATCACATTCGATATGTTGACGATCTACAGTGGATTATTCGTTTTATCCAGAGACTTTATAAAATTCATATTAAAACTAAATCAAAGGAACGAAGTCGTTATTTAAGCAATTTTGCATATGGCACTGAAATTTTCTTCAAAGTCATGACAACTCTGTACATTTTGTCTGTATTTACATTTTTCCCATATCCATTGTACATGTATTATTTTAAAAACGAAGTGGTTACCATAGTTCCAATATATTGTCCTGTTATCGATGAAACTCATTTGATTGGATATATTATTTTAAGCGCCTACCAAATTGTGCTATTCGTTTTGGCAACACTTGGTATGTTGGCATGTGATTTTTTCATGGCAATCATAATCATAAGCACATTGATTTTTGCAAAACTAATTTCACTTGACATGGAACAAATAAATATCGATTTACATCTCAATGATTCTACGGTAACAGTAAAATATCGATTCAAGAATGTTCTCTTAATGCATCAGGAAATGATCAAGTAAACATCTGTTGTATTTTGAAATATTTTTTGAACAATTTTATTTATTACAATTGTTTTTTGATCAGTTATATGAATCGCGTTGAGAAACTTACATTCATTATGTTTTTTGGTCAAGTGGGAAGTTCAAGTCTGGGATCAGTGATCATTTTGTATGTTATTTTAACGGTAATATAAGTTTCATTCCATTTTAATTCAAATTCATTCATTTTCTATCGATTGAATCTAATTTAAATTGTTTGCTTTATAGTTACATTATTTGCCTGTTTACGGATTACTGTTTGGATTATTATTTCAAATTTTTACCGCTTGTTTACTTGGAAATTTTGTTGAATTAACTGTATGGTTTTCAAAATGATTTCATTTATTTATTTGCACAAAACGTATTTAATTAAATAAAAATATTTTTACAGCATGACAAAATATATAAAACTTCTTTACTCATGGATTTCAATTTAATGCCGATGCAAGAACAGCATTCTTATCGATTTTTTATTAAAAGCTGCCAAACTCCAGCACTTTTGACAATTGGAGGATTAGCACCACTCAATTTATCAACATGTGTTACGGTTTGAAATTGTAACTCAATTGAAATCAATTATAGTTTTAATTATTAGTTATTATTACTCCATAGATTTTCTCCAGAATATACTCGATTACTATGCTGATTTTAACTATGGTTCTTGAATGAAATGCCAAATTTAATATTAAATGGAAATTAAAAACATTACTAGATTTCGCTTTCTTTCAACATATTATTACACATTTTGTATAAAAATGCCATTTTGAGGACACCGTGTACTTGTGTGCGCAATAGAGTGGATGGATTTTGAAAATTACATTAAATTTAGTGTGGACACAGTATGTTGTATGCTTGCCTATTAGGTAATGCATACAGTCGACAAGTTGAAGAGCTGTATATTGCATACAAATATTCTATTGAAATAATTGCACTTTAAGGCTTTTTTTTAGGTAACTCTTCTTAAAATAGAGCGTAATCGAGAATAATTTTTTCTTTCAAATTAAAAGATACAAGGTGTTTTTTTTGCGGTACCTGATGTTTTTTTTTTTTTTTTTGAAAAAAATGAATAACACCGTGTTAATTGACACGCAAATTTTTTTTTCCAATGTTCGAGGACCTATATTTTTATATTTTTTTCTCAAAAGAACATGAGTTTCCTTTGGTGAAAATGCCGTCAACTGCCTATTTTGGACATTTTTCATACAGAAATCATCATTTACACTGGATATATCCTCATTTGATGGATCCACTATGCGGTCATCATCCATGGCTGAAAATTTAATGGTTTCTATTCCTGAACTATCCCAACAATTCTGCATCATCAGATTTTGTTTGGGCTCGTTGGGGATGAGCTATCGTGTTAACAAATTTTTGCGTACAGCGGAAATTTGGTGTTGAAGTTGCAACTTGATTATTCTAATCGTGATTTTTTAATGAATAACAAGAATGAAATCGCACGAGATATTGAGAATTGTGCCGATTCATTGGTGAAAATTGAGATAATTGAATTTGATCTGCGTACATTCAGTGAAGTAAAGATTCAATTTCCAAAAGTAACCACTTTGAAAATCATCGACGGGCATTTTGAACAGTAACTGAGTCAGTTACAAAGTCAGTATCAATGGTTTTCTTGTGCAATTTCTTTTCCAATTAGTTTTAAGCTATTCTTCTCTTATCTATCCTTTCTCTTCTTTACACTTTATTTTTATTTTTTTGTTATTTCTATTGCTTTATTCATTATTGTTAACGTAATTTAATTTTAAGTGAAATTATTATTGTATTTCCCCTTACTCTCCAAAGGCAGGCCGGTTTTACCATGGTTTTCCGGACCCAATCCTGGTATTGAAGCTTCTCTTTAATCACTTCCCACCTCTGATTGCATTCTCTTTGCTAATGTCGTACCATGGGCGGAATTTATGTCGCATTGGGTCTTTTAACAGCATGTTTACTAGCTTGCTATTGAACACATATTGACATAAATTTAGGTTTCGTAATAAATAAATAAATTAGTGAATTTGCCTGAAAAAGAAAAATTTTAAGCATCACTAATCACACACAATCTTGAAGAGTTTTGATTACATGGATATTCTGTATCAAACACCGAATAGACTAAATTCATAATCATTTGGTGCAATTAATACCTGGAAAATCGATAATGCTCGGAAAATTTCCACTCAAACAATTAAATGTTAAAAGAAAAATTAGATCAAAATCTCATGTTATTTGCTAAAATTCTACCAAATTTGATTTGGCATTACATTTGTTCGGTGATTTTATTTCAATTTTTAAGCTCACTTAAATCGCTTTGTTTTTGAATGCGAAACGCTTCACAGACATGGATTCCGTTGTAGCAATAAAACCATTCCGAGAGTCGTTTACAACAATTTTTGGCAGTGATTGGAATATTGAAATTCATAAGCCACATTTTAATTACAATTGTATTACCTTAAAAGACTAATGAGAAGAGAATAATAAGAAAAATCAATGATTAAATTAAAAATATCTGGAGAAAAATTTATCTATTTTCTTATTTCAAATTGCAAAGAAAGTAATATGATTGTTTTTTTCATTTACTTGTCATAAAAGTTATCTTTTGTTATTACTGGTGAATTGCAATAGTCTTTTGTTTTAAATTAAACATTTGTTTGTTGTGAAGAGAGACCAAGTGGCGACATCTATTGGCATCTCCAAATTAATATACCAAAGCGACAGTAGCAAAGAATGACTTTGCATTGGACGCCATATTGCCACTTTTATTCAGAAAACAAAAGAGTTACGTTCACCACAATCATAGAAATGTGGGCCATGACAAAGAGAGCATGAGCATAAATGATAGAGTGAAGAGTTCAACCATATGTGTTTCGTTTATATCAAAAGAAGTGGAACAGTCACACATACAAATGAAAATAAACTCATTTCTCTGTAGTTGCAGTAAACGAATGAGCTGACGAATAGATCACGCAAAATATTCAGAGAGACATTACATACTTCAAAAAAAAAAAAAAAATCTTTTTTTATTTCATACTCACATTTTCCTCTTCACACATTTTATTTAATTTTTCAAAGTTCAAAATATCATTTTTCGAATGTATTGTAATTAATTCTGTGACTAAAACACGTATTTATAGTTTAAAACGATTTATTTTTTATAATTTGATCAAAAGAATTTGGTTCGATTTTAGAAAAAAAAAAAAAAATCAGTGTTCGAAGCAAACAAAGCACATTAAATGCCAGTGATTCGACGATTTCATGTTTCAAATGTTTAAAAATGTTTAAACACAAAATTGTGCTTAGGAAAACACTTCCACGACAAAGTTAATTTTTTTTAAGTGTTCAATTCAATTGATTCAAGTGACTTTCGTTTTAAAGAAAGGAAAAAAAAGCAAGTTAAATTGTGCAAAATTAACGGGAGTAATTCATAATAAAAAAAAGTACCATAGAAAATGATGAAAATGGAGACTGATAAAGTAGTTGATGAGCCCAATACTAATTCATCAATACAGGTAAACATTTGTTTCCTCGTCTATTTGTCTTTGTTTTTGTTTTTTTTTTTCTCAATATGTGCCGTAGAAAATCCACGCATTTTTCTTATAAGAGCATATTTAATTATTTTCTTTTGCTCAATCTATTGAACTTCTACCACGGTGTTTGTCATTAAAATGTTGGAAAGCCGATGTGTCAATTGATTTACATTCTTCTCTGACATTTATCATTCGCTTGATATAATCATTTTTTTTCCTTTCATCTGTATTTCTGTCGTGTTACTCTATTTTGATCTAACTCTAATTTCTCAATTTTTATTGAAATGATTGTAACCACGGAATTTTCAGATTTCTCATTTCTTTTTATAATTTTCAAAAGCAAAATGACAAAAGCTACCATTTTATATGACAACAAATGATATAACCATGACACTTTTTATTCTTGAAAATGTATATGAAATGAAATCTGCATCATGTTCAAAATGACAACATTGCCTGTAAATGTCTATCCAATCGAACATTGTGCAAACTGTATTTTGTTTGTCCATCTCTTCATTTATTGATTGGGATATTCTCGAGGTTGTGGATTTTTTATTTTTCAAAAGAAAAACACGAATCATGTTAAATGATAAAAACAAACGTTACAAATCAATTTGTGATTTTCACATGGAATTTTGCTTCAAACGGTAAATATTTATATAATCCTTCTCGACGTCACTCTCTCCAATATATTTGTTATATTCATTATGATTTAGAGAGTGCATACACTGTATTTTATTGCATGCATGTTGAATATCAAGTGAAGCGGATACAACATAATTAATCGAATGAATTATTAAAGAATATTGTTTATGAATTAAAACTATATTCTACACGGCCAAATCAAATTTCCATTGTGTCTGATGCCATCCATGTTTTGTTTTTCTTCACAAAGATGTATATCGTTGCTCAGGATTGCATTTGTTTAAACTGAAAATTTCAGGTTTCGCGCTCTAAACGAGTTTTTGATGAAGATCGAAACCTGAATTTACTACGATCAATTTGATTCAGTTAGGATTTAACCAATCAAAACAATATGTTCAAGTGTTTTTCTAATGGAAATTACCAAAGTAATTTCAAAAAAGTCATTGATGAAAATTTCTCTTCAGATATATATAGAGAAAAAAGAAAAACGTTAGGAAAAAATATATAACAACAATTGTTTGCATTCAAAAGCGATCCCAGAACAAAAATTGCCTCAGTATGAAATGAGGGCACAAATGAAAAAGCCAAGCACAATCAAGAAAAGAAAAAACAGTCGGTACATGAATAAAAAAAAAGAAGAAAATTAAACAATATCGAATAACAATGGAAACGACAAGCAAACGTAGAAAAATGACTGCATCGTTCATCAAAGTGCAGTTGATCGGACTTGTGTATGAAATATAACAATAGAGTGCAGCATACACATTCAACGATATGATTTAAAAAAGCACATGTAACGTTCCTTTTACGTGTATATATGTATATGTTATAGTATGTAAGACTCGATGTTGTCTGAAGCATTCGCATACCCATACTCCAAAAAAAAAAAAAAAACTCGTTGTGTTCTTTACTCACACACAAATTCGTATATCCACATGAAAAAAAAAAAAGAAAACAAGTTACGGTGCAGGTTTTATATCTTCTCCCCATCACTTCAAGCAACATCGCAGTATTCTTTGTGTTGTAGGCAATGAAAAACAAACAAAGCGCATTCAACGTAAACATATCCATCGGTTTGTGCATTACATTACATTATAGAGTTGCAGTCAAGGTGCGATCACAGGTTGTGTGCTTTGCCATTTGGCCATATTTGAACAGCAACAACAATAGTCACACATTTATTACACAGTACAAAAAACAAAAGAAACTTTTCACATTCGTTACGCAACATTAACTCCATCTGAAGAGATAGCAAATTGAAACAAACAGCACAGAGAAAGAGTATTTAGAAAGCAACTCGGACAAACCAATTCTACATGTGTATTAACTTTCATAGTAAAAAAAAAAAACTGTTTTGAAGTTATCAAAATAGACAAAAGTGATTTTATCATGTGTGAGAATATCGCACAAAACCAATAAACAAACAAACACACACATTAAGACTCTATCGAAAATATACGATAAATTTTTAATTAACGAAATTCATTTCTCCATTCGTGTCCAGCAAGATAATTGAAATTTATTGACAGTATTCGGAAACTTAGCTTGCAATTGGTGTACTTCCGCATTGAATATGTCTGGCATTTAGCCAATACGCAATACGGTAAATATGCAAATATTCAATTTAAAGCAGCGAGACAACAGCAAACAGCAATGAAATGATACTCCATGCGAAACGTTAGCATTCAATTGAATTTTCATTCATTCTCTTCTTCATGAGTGAATTGAATCTATTTTACATGTTTCCATTTGACTTACCCAAGCGTAAAATATTTGATAGATGTATCTTATGATGCCCATATTTTTTACAACTGTTTTTGTTTTTTTCTTTTTTTCATTAAAACATCTCTTCCTCGTTGACGAGTGCCGGAATGAATAAAACACATATTCCAAAAAATGTATTTTAAACCAATTTTTCAAGACTACTTTTATTCATAAACAAATTCCACGGAAGACAAAAATCTACACGAAGTTACGCATTTGCATTGTTTTACCACAACCGAGATTGGGCATCAAATCGAGTATATGATTGAATAGAGATTGAATGTTTTATTTATAAGCAAATTGAACCTCCGAAGACAAACCAAGTAAATCGTACTCTGTTAATCACGATGACTAAGAGAATTCTATGTGAGTTTCTATTTTTTAAGGTTATGCTTCACACGCAATTCGAGTTCAGGTACATAAAATATTAGATGACTTAGACCTTCGATTGAATACAAATACAACGGGATAAAATTGGCCGCAAGTCACATTTACCTTAGATGAAGTAATTTTATTTCATTTCAATACAAACAACAAAACAATGCCAATTATAGTAAATCATTTTGATATTATTGTTCATTTTCTTTGCAAATCTGTTGTAGATTTTATAGATCAAAATATTTGTATTTGAGTAAAAGAAAAATGTTGTGCCTCAAAACGTATCTTAGGAATATAAAATCAGTACAGAAATTTGCTTTCGATTGCAATTTAACGAATATCACGTACTCACTTACAGCTCTTTGACCTCAGTTATTTAAATTGTGCACAATTTAATCAAAATACGTGAGAATGCATGCAATCACAGAATTTTTAATTAATTCAAAAACACTTTGGAATTGATCTTGACAATTTTTGCAAATTGTGGAATGAATAATGGAATAAGACGATAGGAAAATATTTATTGTTTAAATATCGCAAATGATATATTGCTGACGATTATTACAGTAAAAATGTATATGTTTCTTATTCAAATCGATTGATATTATTGAAATGGTTTCCATTTATTCATCATCGTCTACAAGACGAAATAACATTATTAAAATCTCTAGCAAAATTTAATGAAATTAACCACAAACACATACAGACTGTGATACGACTGATTAAAAATACATATGAATGAACAAGAATATACAAACGTATCAAACTACGTTTCAATTGAATATAAAACATGGTTTTGATTTGTTTTGTCTTGTCTACATTCAAAAATTGCTACATCTTTTAGCGTTTGGAATGAATAAATGCAAACATATTAACCAGTTGGCCAATATGGCATTCTTTGTATATGTTTGGATTTGAAGAGCTTTGATTTCAAGACATTATGCTGTA
The DNA here is from genome assembly GCA_029041755.1 of Resseliella maxima. Lineage (NCBI taxonomy): Eukaryota > Metazoa > Arthropoda > Insecta > Diptera > Cecidomyiidae > Resseliella > Resseliella maxima. The sequence continues at coordinate 11,004 of JAQOWM010000019.1, read as the reverse complement.
GTATATTAATCAATCATTGATGTACTTGCCTGCGGCATTCATTACACAGCTCACATGCTTTGGCATGAATTGTTTTTTAATATAAATCTTATATGAAAGCACAAACATGAAAGTTTACTGGATGTGTTATTACAATATTGTTTGACATTCATTCAATTTCACACCGTACTCGTATAGATAGCGTAAGAGGCAATGAATTTCTTTAATAATGCGACTTCGAGTTGTCAAGTCAAACTGCATTTGCTAATCGATGCATTATTTATTTTATAAAAAAAAAATTGTACAGAATTTGTGCTCCTAAAATGAAACAAAAATGGAAATCAAGTTTATATGCGCCTTATATATTCTTGCTGACATTTTTCGGTCACTTCGATTCCGTAGCGTGCATTATATTGATTACGTGCTAATCATTTATTTATGCACTTTATAATTATACATTCATGTTATCGTTTAAGCCACTTGAGCGAACGTTTTTGTTTTCTTTTTCTTCTTGCTCTCCCTTTTTCGTGTTAATGATTATGAGGTGCTTTTTGTGAAGCAACCCATTATTTATACAGAGCACGCACATAAAAACACACATACAGTCATAATCCATAATCGGTGTCTCAAATTGTATGGTTTGATTTGTATTTTGTAATAATTAAATCAAGTGATAAGAGTACAAGACAAATTGATAAGTTTGATAAGACGTGTATATGAACTACATAAAAAATACGTGCGATTTGACCATAATTATTTTTGTGACTATTATACATTTCATTTAAAATGTTATGGGTTTTTTTTTCATTGATGCTCAACAAAATATTTTTAGCTACTTTGTTGATTCTCTTCATAAAATTTGCCACAAAGTAATATTCTAAGGGATTTGAATAAAAAACCTTCGCATATTATTTAAACACTCAATATAGAAGGAATATTGCGATTTTATTCATCAATAAAAGTATATATTTTCGATATGATTTTTTTCGGTACCATTAAATTTATTATTCAGTTCATATATTTTCAGGATATTGTTGTTTATGTTGTATAATACAGTTGCAATAAAGCACATTTTTCTTTGTTCATTGTCATCGTTTTGAACGTATTTATATATTATGATCTCAAATAGATCCCAATTAAAACCACTCTTTATGCGCTCATTTCAATGGAACTGTTGCTTTGATCTATTTTGGTCAACATTTCGTTGGCAATAAAATTGATTGAAAATGAAAAAAAAAATGTCATGAACATAAGATTTATTATTCATTTTATAAATGAATAGCATAAACGAAAATAAATACGAAACCTATTCAGTTTAAATGGATTTTCTATCTTCGATTTTTCAAAGTATTCATGGAACTATTTCAATTTGAAAATGAAAATTTCGACTTCAGTTTGAAATGTTATTTTTTCGTAATTTTTTTTTCCAAGTGGCAATTCATGGTACGCCGATCTTATGAACGACTTGTTTTTATTGTTATTCTCTGTTTCACTTAGCTTAACTTCACTCTTGTCAAACTTGTTTCATAGTAAGTTTGGTTATTGATGGTGCGTAGTGAACAAATAAAATAATAAAGTCAGTTCAAATCAACAGAAAACTCGTGGCCGTTCAAAAGTTTGTCCAAAAATTGAAATTGTTACCGAAAAGGTGATTGGGACAGCGAGAGAGAAAAATTTCCAATTTATTTTTAGAGATTTGTTTTGCGTAAAATAAAACGTTTTGAAGGAAATTCTGTTGACGACTGATGTCTTGTTGCTTAAAATAGCATGCATTTGCATTTAACTTTTTTAACTTTGTTTTTTTTTTTTTTTTTGTGAAACTCATGTAAATCCAGCAGCTTTGTATACATCCACTGTATTCAATTTCACAAAAAAGTTGAAGTTTGCCGCACATAGCCAGTTCACTATTTTATACAATCATTTAGTTCGTTCAACAGCTAATATAGTTAACCATCTCTGTCAAATAAAGTGTTTTGAACTCAATTACTTGTTTCAGATTTCTCTTAGGTTGGTTTGCATTGCCGACCTTGTTTTTACTTTGTTTTACAATTTTCCACTCGATTTTTTCTTTTTTACTGGTTTTTGTTTTATTAAAACTTTTCCTTTCCCATCATTGCCGGGTAAAGTTTCAAATGAACTAAAAACTATATTGTAAAAAATGAGAAAGTTATCAATATCAATAATTTTGTATAATGAAATTCTAAGTAAATAAGTCATTTCATTTTATTGAAATTCTTCGTACAGAATACAATTAATTATTTCTACTTTTTTTTAAATGAACAATGGAAGAAATAATTAATTAATATAATCAAAGTTTCACATTGGATTAATCCCCTTGCGGAACGCACTCTGTGGAATTTCACACTACAAAGGAAATTTAAATGCCATAACTAGTTTAACTGTGGAATGACACATTGGTCAATGACTTGATTCAATTTCATCAGTTCAGTTCAAGTTAAAATACTAAAAATAAACATACAGAAATTTAATTTAAGAATCGAAGGTCAGAGTCACTATAGTCTCTGCTCTCTTCGTCTTTATGCACAAAAGTGCAGAATGAAACACGTTACACGAAACGAAGAAATGCACTTTCACGATTCAAATTGCTCATGCTTTAGCAATTTATGCTTCAATTTCTTTTTGATTTTCATGTATATATATCAATATTGTATATAAAATATTTGAATGTTGAGTAAAAATTTCATTGAAACAAAGAGTTCGAACCTCAAATCAAATTCATTGAATTCTACGATATGCTTCCAATTGGTGTTTAATGAAATAAACTGGAAAAATTGTTTAAATAAATATGTCGCTTGAATGATTTAAAATACAATTTTGATACAATTATGCACCTGTTAGATAAACTAGCCGAATTGAATGCATCGTAAACGGTGAAATTAGACCGCTGCGATTTCGTTTGTACACGGAAATAAATTTATTATGCAGCAATGACGCAAACACTACGGACATTGTGTAACCAAATCGTACGCAAAATGCGAACGAATACCAATCCATTTGAAATCATTTGTTGAATAAAATGCTTTAACAATGTTGGTTTGCCTCCATAAAGTGTTTGCTCTCACGTTGCCAAAACATGTGATGAATTAATTCTATGCTATAATCGATGGGCATGTTATGCAAAAATCACTTTTATTCAAATATTCACGTCACTCATTTGCAAATTATATATATAAATTTTTTTTTTAGCTCATCCACAATTTCAATTGTGAAAGTCTTTAATCAAACCAATCTTTATGTTCACTTTATTACAATGAATTATAAAATTAGAGCGTTTTTTTTAAATGACAGAAATAGAGAAAATGGGACTTTTCACGTCATAAGATGACAATAATAAAATTATTCTCAAGTTTCTCATATACATACATATTTTTTTTTTTTTTTTTCTTTTTTTTTTTATTCCTTTTTTTTTTTTTTTTTTTCTCCGGCCTTTATTTTCCCCCCTTTTTCTTTTTCCTCAAAAAAAATATAATTTTCCTTTTTTTTTTTTTTTTTTTTTTTTCCTTTTTTTTTTTCTTTTTCTTTTAAATTTATTGCTCTTTTATTAATTAATTTTTTTTTTTTTTTTTTTTTTATTTTTTCTTTTATTATTAATTTTCTTTTTATTCTCTTTTTTTATGAGATTTAATATTTAATATATCTTTCTTCATTATTAAGTATTATTTTTTTTTAATACTTCGTATTAATGGACATCTTATAATAATACCGTACACTAAATTTTTCATAATGCTATTGTTTGTTATGATGTGTGCTATAGCGGTAGTAATACATTGTCCATTTTGTTGATTGCACACCACACTTTATATAGCTGTAAATTGCAAAAAACCATTTCTTGCTGTTGTGTTTTCTACTTGTTTCATTGATGCGTTATGGTTTTGGGTTAGTCAGAAGCAAATGTAAACAACGAAATGCTGTCACTTTAAGATTATAATTTTTCTTTACTTCTTGTCAATTTTCACTTAATAAAAATGTTAAATAACGAAGTATTCTTATGATCAGTGCTGTCTTACCTAATAAGTGCTTTAATTAGATTATAAAAGTTATTTATAGATAAGAATTATAATAATTTTTGTTTTTTTTTTTTCTACAGTTCACATCACTTTACGAGCCCGGGCGAGCAAAAAAAGAGCCATCACCAACATTTCAAAGTGAACGTGATTCTTGTTTAGAATTTTTCAATAAATGGAATGAATCGGATCAGGTGGACTTTGTTGAACAGTTATTGGCTCGAATGTGCCATTATCAACATGGTCACATAAATGCTTATCTGAAACCAATGCTACAAAGAGACTTCATTTCATTGCTGCCGAGTATGTATTTTTCTGTAATTTTATTTTATAAATTAATTCACAAATGAATAAATATGAATTTTATGTTGATTTATTTCAGAAAAGGGATTAGATCACATTGCCGAAAATATTTTATCATATTTGGATGCTGATTCATTGAAAGCAGCTGAATTAGTGTGTAAAGAATGGTTACGTGTAATTTCAGAAGGCATGCTATGGAAAAAATTAATAGAACGTAAAGTACGAACAGATTTGCTATGGCGAGGCTTGTCTGAGCGCCGAGAATGGATTCAGTATTTATTCAAGCCACGACCCGGCTCAACACATCCACCACATTCGTTTTATCGTTCACTTTATCCAAAAATCATGAACGACATTGAAAGTATCGAAAATAATTGGCGTAACGGCCAACACATGCTCAAACGTATTAATTGTCGTTCAGAAAATTCAAAAGGTGTCTATTGCCTGCAGTACGATGAAAGTAAAATTGTGTCTGGTTTGCGTGATAATACAATCAAAATTTGGGATCGCAGTGATTTAAAATGTATAAAAACATTGACGGGGCATACTGGATCGGTGCTATGCTTGCAATATGATGACAAAGTGATAATTAGTGGTTCAAGCGATGCAACCGTACGTGTTTGGGATGTTCTATCCGGTGACATGGTGAATACACTTATTCATCATTGTGAGGCTGTGCTGCATTTACGCTTCAACAATGGCATGATGGTCACATGTTCAAAGGTAAATTAGACATCAAGTGCTCTAGTGCAGATTATTTCAATGGATTTGGCATACAATTTGAGTCTGTTGTCATTCGCTAAACATAAAATCTTAAAACAAACTTGTTTTCTCACAATCAATATTTATATTTACTTGCATAGGATCGCTCAATTGCTGTGTGGGATATGACATCACCATCTGAAATAACACTGCGCCGAGTTTTAGTTGGACATAGAGCTGCTGTAAATGTGGTTGATTTTGATGAGAAATACATTGTTTCTGCATCTGGTGATCGAACAATTAAAGTTTGGAATACGTCGAATTGTGAATTTGTTCGAACGTTGAATGGGCATAAACGTGGCATTGCTTGTTTACAATATCGAGATCGCTTAGTAGTTAGTGGCAGTTCAGATAATTCTATTCGGTAAGTGGGAAATTAGTTTAGTTTTATAGCTGGAAACAGAATATGAAATTGAACCTTGCTAATCGTGTCAATTTCCGGGCAAGCGCATTACTTAGTGCGAGCATTGATATCTCACGAAGAGCCGCGTACGTACTTTGATCACTTCGCAACAACAAAATGTTTTCAGATGCTGTTATGATCAAAATTGTTGTCTGCATGATCAGTTTCTCGTGAGATAACATCGATCTTATCAAGTAATGCGCTTGCCGCAGGAGTACCGCACTTAGCAGACAAAATGTCATGCTCTGGTTACCCAATTTCATGCCATGATTATCCTTATTCGAACTAATCGAATATCATTTTACAGCCTTTGGGATATTGAATGCGGTGCATGCTTACGAGTGCTTGAAGGCCATGAAGAGCTTGTTCGTTGTATTCGATTTGATTCAAAACGTATTGTTAGCGGAGCATATGACGGAAAAATTAAAGTATGGGATCTTGTTGCTGCTTTAGATCCACGTGCTCCAGCTACCTCTTTGTGCTTAAAAACATTAGAGGTATTTATAGTTAATTGTCATTTTCATTCGATGACTATATTTTTGAAAAATGTTAGAAAAAACCATATCGTTGATAAATTTAATTTTTTATCTCTATGTTTCTCGTTATTTTTCATTGAAAGGAACATACGGGACGAGTATTTCGTTTGCAATTTGATGAATTCCAAATTGTGAGCAGTTCACATGACGATACCATTTTGATATGGGACTTTTTGAACTATACACCACCTGAACGTGCTGTAGAGTCTAGGCGATCACCATCACGTATGTATAATTATCAATTTTGTTTTAAATATGAATGAATTATTCATCTTCGTGTCATATTAACAATTCTTGGTTTTTCTTCTTTTTTTTTTATTATTTTAGCCGCCCTAATGGAGCATTAACAGCGTTAAAGCGTTTCCTAAATTTAAGAATTTCAAAACGATCCATAATTGTAATTAAGGACGATCCTCGAACAAATTTTTTTTCCCAAGGTAAATACATATTTTCAACAATTGATTTGATGCTTATGTCAAATTCCAATAGGAAAATGTATAATGATTTATTTAAATTTACAGTTGATGAGGTATTTTTGGATCCAAACAATTGACAACGCATTCATTTGCTACTTAGCAATCAACTGGAATCCAGAATATAAGCTCAGCAGCCGTTTGCACCATGCTTACAATTTACAAAAAAATCAAAAACAAAATTTGAAATGAACATAAAATGAAACATGATTAAATATTTGTCTAAAATCGTGAGAATTTTACTGAATATAATCGATTTAAATACTGAATTCATTAACTTATACAAAGAAAAAGCACGTACTGCTACGCGCGCAATTGTATTTAATTTGTAATTGCCTTTTTGTTCACAACTTCTAACAATTTCATATTTCTTTTCAACATAAAATAGTTAAGAAACCGATATTTAGTGATATTGAGCCGTTGAATTGGGTTATTTTGGATTAGTGCCGTATAAAATCAACAAGCTGTCTCACAATTCAATCGTATTACATAATTCGAATATATAGTTATATATAAATTGTTTGACGGTTACGACCAATATATCCTGTCAAATTACCAATATCCTAACTCACAATCCAATTGTATCAAATTTAACGAAAATAGCAGTAAAAGTTTAAACATTTTCATAGTTATTATAGCCAGAAACAAGTTGAAGAAATGAATAATAAGATACCAAACAAGAATTAAGAAAACAAATTAACGCAAACTTTGGCATTTAGAGGACATTTGTTCAATACAACATTACAAAATATAATAGAAAAAAAGAAACGAAAATATTGTGGTCATATGCACCGAATTGTAAGTTTTTACTCTCGTGACGATATTGGAAAAAAGAGAAGCCAAGCGATAAACAAACAAACAAACAAACATATTATTGATCTCATGCTGCGTTAATCGTAAATATGTTCTATGTGACAAAATATGCATAGAGATAGGAATTGCACAAGAAAAGCATAACTTTATCGACAAATCGTCCGTGAGCAAATTGCAATCGGTAAACGCGTTTGAAGAGATTTTTTTCTTCCAATTGTAAATAAAATTTAAAAAAAAAAAAAAACAACAACAACAAATTATTCATTCAATTTTTTTCTCGCGTGTCGAACTGATATTTCTTGCTCGCAGATGACGGTAGTTTAGAAATTCACACGAAGAACATCCAATTGAGACAGCTAAAAGAAAAAACTCATTTTCTCTTTTCAAAGTCCATTTACAATGTATGTGAAATTGTGAAAAGTGTAAGAATATAACAAAAACCAATCTATCTATCCAAATGGAATGTGTAAAAATTCTTTATTTTGCACAAAAGAGAAAAACAAAATTCGATAGAGAATTTATTTTATATTTCATCTGATTCGATCTGATTTATTGAATTTTTTTAGACACACTAGACTTGATATAAGAAAAAAACAATGAAATAAAGAGATATGATATATCGAATATTGTACTTTTATTTTAACAGAAATTTAACGGTTTCCTTTTTCAAATTATTCAAAAGCTTTGACACCATAATATGGTGACAGTTCATTAAATTCAGATTAAATGTGTCTTAAACGTCAAATTTGATTGTTGTCAATAATAATGATTAAGAACTATGGCTTGATTTCTAAGGTTAAATTGAAAAAGTTAGAAATATGTTTCAGTTAAAAAAAATATACCATCCACCACCACAACCACCGTCAATTTTGTAAAATTGAGGTTATGGTGAATCCCGGACAAGCCAATGTGTGTGTATGTGTACTGTACAGATTATGATGTTGACATCGAAGTTTGACATTTGCTGAAATGTCATATGCAGATGTTCATCAAAACAATTTTTTTTGCGCATTTTTAAGCAATTCTTAAAATATTTTATCCGTATATAGCGAAATTTACAAGCATTGTAATTCGTAAAAACATGATGAAAATATTTTTCGGAAGATAACTAAGCTCTGACTGAAGTTATGACATAACTTGAATATAAATCTCGCGAAAAGTATTCATCAATAAATCTTCATGAAGAAAGTCGTGAATTTGAAATAGTTGATTTTCTGATTAAAATGGATTATTTAAGCAATTAATTTGTTTAATTGATACACTTTTATTCAATTATCTCTATGACACATCAATGGAAATATTTAAATCAGTGTACGATACAATACACTTATAAGGTATAAGTTCACAATTTGACATGACGTGACTATAAATACGTACTGAAAGCATATTTAATTTCAGTCGTAAAACTAATGTGACACAGAGTGGATCATCATTTTGACGTAACATTCATTTTAAACACGGTGCTAACGAACAAGACTGACTGCAGATTTGTGATAACGTGGATAATGTAAGTATTGCTTGTTATTTACATTCTAATCAAATTTGTAATAATTTTCTAGCTCGTTTATTTTATGGTAAATAAGAAGACCTACATAAGTATACGATTCAGACAGGAATGAATTAAACTCTGTTTTTTCATAATATTGTTTACAATTACGAGCAGAATTACAAACGTACTATGAAACTAAAGTAAAAGTCAATTGTCATCGACCTTGAAAGATCCACCGTAGCTAATTTTAATGCTTGCTGTAATCATTTTGAAATTGAATTAATTGTAGCGTGACGTATTACGCTATTTCAATTTTTACCAAAATTCCAATGCATTTAAACTGATGACACAGTTCCAAATATATGAAGTTGGTGCAATCTTAATAACAAATCTGGTTTATCCAGTGAACTTTGATCTATAAATCAAGATTTTATGAAACTGTCTATTTTTAAAATTTCACCAATTAACGTAAATTAATAAAATTCGTAAAAAAAATAAATTTTGGCAAACTGTCTGTTGTTTAGAAAAAGAAAAAACGAATATACTGTCAACACATCAAATATATATTTATCTATATGCTATGGATAATATTTGAAAATTTCTGACAAAATTATTAATAGAAAATTTTCGAATTTTAAAATTAAATGTTTTTATTTTAGATTTTCTGTGCTAAGTCAAAAATGGATGTTCAATGGAAGGAAACGTACGAAATTTTAAATAAAAAACAAAGCGAAGTTATCAGCACAATTGAATTGGCAAAACAAAATGAAATTCAAGGGAATAATGAAGTTGCATTAATCAATTACAAATTATGTATATCAATAATTGATGAGGCGCTAGCAACTCCAGTCGCTTTGCCAGACGATCCAGATGAGGTTGATGAAACATGGCATTTGGGATTGAAAATTGTTAAATCACTCAAACGGGCTAGAGGTGAAGTAATGCACAGTATAGCCATTTTATCACCGTCAACGAGTGAAGCAAATATTTCAACACTTTCAAACACTTCATTTGGATCAAATGAAATTACAAAACGACCACGAACATTCATGGAATTGGCAGAAGCATTACAAAATTTTGAATATGATTCGAAAGACCCAAAAAATTTGCCCAGCGTTTTAGAATTATTATTCTCCTGCGAAGGTGTAAAATTATATCATATTGCTGGAAATGGTGAAGTATCTACGGCTGATGAATCGTCAACATTACGAATTGTTCGCTTAGATCAAGATTTAACTCAAAATTTAAACGCTACATATTTTATGCAAATTATATGCTCATCAGCTGCTAAAGAAATTCAAACAAAAGATTCAAATATTGGTCAAAATGTTGATGAAATAAATAATACGATTGGCAATGATGATGATGAATTTCCTTGCGCAAAAAAAATAAAAGAAAATACTCCACCAAAGCCACATGACTCACCATTTTCGGATTTGATATATCCATTGGTACCTGGTGTGTCACCATGCTTCCGGACTGATTACGGTGCGTTCATATTCCCTGACATTCAATGTGAACATCAAGGTGCTGCAATTGGTATTGTGGTTCCAAAATATGTAAAATTGTGCGCCACAAAAAACGCTATGTTAGCGTTATGTTTGGGTGTATGCACTCAAATTGACGCTCAAATGGAGTGTGGCATTTGTATTCAGAAGGAGTGAGAAAGACGGTATAAGTATGGGTGCACAGATTTGAAATATAACACTCACGATTCAAAAAACAACGTATTTTATATGTATAGTTATATACGTTGCAAAGATGCTATTCTTCAATGTGAGTATTCGTACATTCGAATGATCTTTGTATCAAAATACAGCGTAAGCGCTGTCACACTGTATCGCACCACAGCAAATATTCGTTCGCGATGAGTTTCCAATTGATTTTTCCTAGTTATCCGGTAGGAAAAACGCAAAAATAAATTAATTTTTGACTATAGCCTTGGAATGCAGGCAAAATCCTGGGAATCCATGGATCAGCCTGGGTAACTGACACCTCTAGTTGATAGGCCTTGAAATTTTTTTTACTATAGTCAAAAACTAATTTATTTTTGCGTTTTTCCTACCGGATAACTAAGAAAAATCAATTGGAAATTGATTTATTTTTTATGTATACATACGAAAATAGCAGCTCTGCACTATAGTCGGAAAGAGCGCCTATTTGTACGAAAGAGCACGCAGCTAAGAGGAGAGGCGAATGAGATGACTGTTCTGAATACAAA
>JAQOWM010000056.1:982500-1084939 GCA_029041755.1 Resseliella maxima | reverse complement strand
CATTGAAATTTCCGGTTGCTCTACCGGATTCCGGTTGTTCTAAAACCCAATCCGGTTGCTCTACCTGAATTTTCCGGTTGTAGAATTTTTCCAAATTTTTTAAGAATTTGCAGCATTTTTCATTCAAAAATTAATATAACTCCAAAAATGATACAAGTTTTTATGAAAATTAAGAAAAATTCTAGAAAAAATCGATGAAAACAAAAAAAAATTCTTTTTAAATACATATTTTGCGTGTTTTTTATTCAAATATTTCGGAAAAAATATCACTAGGCGGAATGTACAATGACTTATACAAATGTCTACATAGTAATTTTCTCCATATGTTTATCACGCATTTGATTTTTTTTGGTCATTAGTTCACCTTTCGGAGCAATGAAAATCTTGATGATCGTTCTGAAATAAGGAACATTTTACATTATATTAACACCAATATTGCACAATTTATTAATTTGAACACTTTAATACTAATTTTCTCTGAAAATGAACATTTACCATTTTTATGCTTTACTAGACTTTTCAACAATCTTTCCCAAGCACCGCTTTGTTGTTTGGCATAGCCATACGGCTAACATAAAAACCAAAACAACCAATATGACGAGTAGTAGAATTTTCACATCTTCGATACCAGTGAATTTTGATGAAATTAATTCTTGTTTGAGAGTCTCGAATTCTTTTTTGACTTCCAATGCAGCTTCGTTGCGTTGAATTATATCCGCAACTTCATAACCAGTAAATGCTGCCATACAAAATTTGCCAACGGCTTTTAAAAATGCCCAAAATCCCATTTTCTTTTTTCAACAAGTTTTTTTAACCACGATTATAATTGTCAAACGATTTAAGAGAACTTTCTATTTTGAGCGATTGAACCGTAATGATATATATTGGTTATAGAACACCAATTCAAAAAGAATTCGAGAGAGAAAATTAATCTAAACAAACCAATTATGCCATATTGCATTTGTTTGGATTGCTTGGAAAAAGATATTTTTTGATTATATGCAAAAGCAAAGTCTACATTCAATTGTTTATTAAATTATTTCGCTTAAACTTCATTTTCAGCAGCAGACAATTGAATAATGTTGTAATTAAACTGCCTGATTCTTGCAATACTGAATGTCAATTATTCTGTATCTTTTTATTTATAAGATTGATAATTATAATTCAGTCGAAAACAAGTGAAATATGTTGACATAATCGAAGTTCAAATGAAAATTAATTGTGCAGCCAACATTCAATTGTTTATATAATTATTTCACTTAAGTTTCATTTTCGGGAGTAGACAGTTGAATAACCATCAGATCTTTTGTTTAGTAATTAATCTGCACAATTCTTGGAATAGAGAATGCTGATTACAAATTCTTTTGCTTTTTTTTATTTATGAGATTGTTGAAAATAATGCAATCAAATACAGGCAAATTATGTTCTCGTAATCAAAATTCATTTATTGATATTTTGACTACCGAAGTAGGCAGACTATTAAAAATGTTTTTATCAAAACCATCAAAAAAAAGTGATAATAAAAAAAAAGATCAACCGGTAATTTGATATATTACATTTTAGTAGATCAACATTTTTATTTTATTTTCAAAAAAATCTTTATTTAGACTAATCCAACAGTGTTGGGATGGTTAACTAAAAAAACAAAACCTGTTGTTGATCAAAATGAAAGCGAATCTAATAATTTAAACCAAGAAGTTCGAAATGAAGAAAGTAAGTCTATATTGTCGTGATCTTGAGCTGTTTTTATTGTTTTTCAATTTTTGACAGGAAAAGAACAAGAAAATCTTTCTCAAGTCAACGAACAACTGGGTAGTTCAATGTTAAACGATACTGAATTGGCTGGAGCTGCTGCTTTAGTTCAAAATGAAAATGAATCAAGCCAAACCAATTTGCCTTCGGATCATATATTGTTTGACAAAGAATTTGATCAGTGCATTGAAGTATTTTCGGTGTTAAATAATAAAAAAGAAAAGGAACGATACGTACGATGTAAAGTTTGCGTATCAAATCCCAATATTGTCAAAATGTACAGTGCCAATAAGAAACCAGCCCCAATTACGATCAGTTCGGGTACAAGATTCAAACGCTCATACGTTGAAAATCATTTTAATCAGCAATATCATAAAGAATGTGTGAAAGCAGCGAAAATGGCAATAACTTTGCCTACTGATAAAAAAAGATCAATTGAGACTCACATTAGTAAAGCAAATGAAATCCAGATTGCACATCTAACAAAACTTTTTTGTGAAATTTACGTCGATGCTAAACAGTTATCTAACAGTGCATACAGTTGGCCTGGACGACATGTTGCTTATGAAGCTGGAAGGCTATTCAATTATCAAGATGAAAGTGCACCAACTATTTCTCCTTCATTAAATTTGCAATATGTGAACCCAAATTCGCACCTAGATTTGCTCTCAACGATTGTGAAGTCTAACCACAGTCTTAAAGAAAATATCAAAACTGCTCTCGCTTGTTCTATACGAATTGATGGATCAATTGACCGGTTCCAAATCGATAAAATTTACGTTTTGCTAAAACTATTGAATAAAAATGGAGCTATGGAACTGATTTTCCTCGGTATTGGCGAGCAAACGGAGCGTGGAGCAATTGGATTGTTAAATGCCGTCAAATCAGGGATTATTGAAAATAATGGCACAGAGCTTTATGAGATAGTAATGAAATTAATCTCATCGATCTGTACGGATGGAGCTAAGATAAACTTAGGTAGTAAAAAAAGCCTGTGGTTATATTTTGAAAATGAAATCCGAAAAATTGGCTCACAAATTCCACTTACAAAAATCTGGTGCTCCGCACACCGAATGGATTTAGTGTGGAAGGATACATCTAATTTGCATACTGTAATAAAAAAATCTCTATCCACAATGAGTGCAATTTCTTCATACTTTCACCAATCTGGTCTACGGATGAACAGCTTGAAAAGAATTGCATCAGAAAGAAAACTTGATCTTCTGTCATTACCAAAAATTTTTGATGTACGTTGGACATCATTTAGTTTCACATTGGTCAATAATATATTGCGATCATGGCAAACGCTCATGATATATTTCAAGGAAAATGAAGACAACGACAGTCAAGCAAGCGCTTTTCTTATTTTCTTGTCCAAAGTAGAAAATCTCCGATTCATTGCGTTTTTGGCAGATTTGCTTCAAATCTTCACACGTTATCATAAAAAAATTCAAGGTGATAACCTAACCTTATTAGGCCTGATTCAAAGCATTCATTCACTCCGAAGTGCCCTTGACAATTTAAACAATAACGCACTTCTTGGGGGATGGGAAGAAGTCTTAAACGAAAGCATCGACGACATGGATGGTGAACTAATTTTGAAAGGATTCGATTTAATTCCAACAAGTGAAAATAGAAGAAGAAAGGTGCAAGACTTTGTTAACGTTCGTTCTACAATAATTGAAACAATTATCGATAAACTTTCCGAAAGATTTCAAAGTGATGATGACATTGTGGGCATATTAGAACCATTTATAAACTTCAGTCCAAATGCGAATATTCGGAAAATTCATGAGTTGTTTGGTTCGGATTTAAATTTGACATCACTTCAACTTCAATTCAATGAAATAATTGATCAAAATATCCCAATGAAATTGGATTCCAATCTCAACACAATCATAAAAACTTTAGTGAAATCACCATCCACTTTAGAAAATTATAATGAAATTATAACTGTGTTGGCCAGAATTCAAGTATGTACTCCACACTCTGCGGATGTAGAGAGATGCATAAGCGCAAATAATAGAATAAAAACTCCACAAAGAGGCAATATTTCCATACAAACTGAAAACAAATATTTGCACGTTCACTTTAATATGCCACCACTAGAAAAATGGAACCCAAAATCCGCGATTAATTTATTTTTAAATGATAAAAATCGAAAAAACTTCTCCAATGTTATTGAACGAAAAGCCACAAATGCACCCTATTATAAAGGTATTTTTACAGCAGTCGAATCTACTACACAAGACGATGATATGGAACTAACAAACGTAGATAATAAAAAACATTTTTAAAATTTGTAAAATGCCAAGAATTGAATAAATTTTCATACATTTTGTTATCATAATTGATAATTATTTAGCAAAATGAATGTTTTGCTTTTCAGTTTCCAATTTTTCATTTTCAGCACCATATTTCAAAACAATTTTTTTCTTAGACTAGACAGAATGGACTTTTTAAAAGTGAAGACCTTTGTTTTGCTTTTAAAAAAAACCGAATCCGGTTGTTCTAAAAAAATGAAATTTCAATGCCTGGAACAAACTATGGGTTGATGCAGTGAAGAAGGCTACTACTCGTTTTCAAGAATTAAAAATAATCGCCGCACGTGCAAGATGCCCTATTTCATAAAGGAATCTTTGCAAGGTGCGACGTTTTCAATGTAATTAACAATAAATATTATGAATAATTACATGAAAAATTGATCGAAATATATTTGAACCAGAAATAAAATCATTTGTTTGAATGAAATATTCTCTAGAAATGAGAGCTCTTATTGTTTCATTTTTATTTCATTTTCTTTAAGCTCCTCCAAATTAAATTATATGAAAAAAGTTTACGAAATATAATTTGCCTGCATGTACTGTTTTGTTACAGAACAAGCGTCATCATCGTTTTTTTTTTTACTACAAATTTGCAAATTCAGAGTCTTTCGAAACACATTATTGTATTTTATCGGCTCCATATTTCTTTCAAAATTTTTTTGGTAAACAAACCATTTTCATTTGATAATTTTATTAAAACCTCATGGATCAAAGGCGATGAAATTCTCAAGTGTGTTTATCATTTCATATATTGATGACTGAATTAGGTGTCATTTTTTGTATACCATTTTGCCGAATTCCCTCTATCATAATAAATACACATTCGTCTAAATTCAGGAGCTTTTAGCTTCAAACTTTAAAAAACAGATATCCAGAATTCAGACAAAGCAGACGTACAGCAATCAACTCAACCATTAAAATGTTTCCAAAGAATGTTTACCATTGTCATGTTTTTTTCAAGTTTAGACACAAACCATACATTCAAATAGTATAGCAAAGTGTACAATCAACCCAAAAATGTTACTCATTTAAAGGATAACCATTTTGTAATTGAACAATGAATAATTTTCTGATTTTCTCTATTTTTCTTTGAAAAGAAAACAAAGGGTGTTTTAAAATACTTCGAATCTATTAGATTTAAGAGCCGAAAAGTGCCGTAATCAACTTAAATTGTGATCTAAATTTAACAGATAAAATGAAGACACACAGAAAAAAAAATTTATGCACTATTCACAACCGTACGTTGTAATTGTCAAAATTCTCCTTCATACAGAAAATGTTGGAATTTTGGCAATTACAACGTACGGTTGTGAATAGTGCATAATTTTTTTTCTGTGTGCACATTTGAGCGAATTGTTCCAAATCCAAACAATGCAACAAGAATTGTTTGTGATTGTTCGTATCGAGTCATGAAACAGTTAAAAGTAGCAGCCTGCTACTGTAAACCTTAGGTTTACCAGTTTATACGTGGGATCATGTTATCGTTATGGTTTTTGCGCTGATTGTGCGGATGCCACCATTAAGTTATTGGGAAAATACTCAAGACTTAAATGAAATACACAAAGTCAGAGAAGTATTGGCATTTTTGGATAAACATGAAGTCAAGTCAATTTGAATCAAACTACAGGGCAGGTGGTCAACCAAAAAAATGAGTAGAAAGTATCGAATGCAAGCACTAAGGCAAAACCAAAGTACAAAACATATCAAAACGTTAAAACGAATACCGCTAGCAAAAATCCATATAAGCAGCATTAATTAAGTTGCCATCATTGTAAATTGCCCCATCCAATGGCTCGTTGTTTAAAACAATGCATTTAAATACGCGCAGAAAGCGAGTACGAGAATTGAATTTGTGCCGATGTAAGTCAATAGACACAGGCTACAGAGCTGTAATTGGGTGCATGACCACACGAATGATATACATCGAATGTGTATCAGATATGTCAACGGACAGATTTTTATGGGCAATTTCTCTATTGGCATCGATATATCAAATGCCATCAATTATGTTCAGCGATAATGCACAGACAATCATTGGCGCAAGAAACAAATTATACAAGTTTTTGAAGCTTTGAAATCAAGTCTTACAAACGACTTTCTAAGCAGCAAATGGGTTCAGTGGAAATTTATTACTCCATGCACCAGTTGAATTTTTCTTTGCAGTCTCAGAAATGAAAAATGACTGGTCCAAAAACTGGTCCCAACTGGTCCAAAAATGGTTTTCTAACAATCGGGACCAGTTTTTGGACCAGTTTTTTCCTCAAACTTCTCCTTTTTTTATACTCTATCTATGTACAAATTTTCTTCGAAATCGGACAACATTTGAATTTTTGCGATTTTTGACGTTTTTGCCCCATAACTTCAAAAAGTTCCGAGAACCCCCCCTTTTTTTATTTCAAAATATGTCTTTTTCTGGGGTCAGCTATCACTGGGTGAAATATGAGCACCATCAAATAAGTAATTCCCTAGCTAAGCCCCTGATTTGCCACAAAATTTTGCAAATATTTTGCAATATATGCGTATACGCAGCATATTTGCAAGGTATTGAAATAATTGCTGTATATATGCACATTTAGATAGTTCCCCCTAACAAACTTCTTTGCAATAATTTTGTTTGGTTGCTTATTCGAGGAATCTCAAAGTGTTTTTTATCAAATTAATCCAACCCAATTGAGATAATTGAATGTTATTGTTATTGGTATATAATATATATATTAATATAATATCTTTTTATATTAGGCAATAGCATTATTCGTGCGTCATCTGTCGAATAAATAAACACATACTTTGTTCAGAATTTTGTTTTCAGCATTCAAAAAAATTTTGTTTTTTCCATTATTTCAATGAAAATTTTTGATGACATACTATCCAAAATCATATGTATAAATACTTCGGTGAAATTATATACATCAGTTCAAAATTGTAAGCGAAATGAAACATTTAATTCAAATCTTATTTTTCGCAGCCATTTTTACACTAGGCGTAAGTTATTTTTTCATTTTATTTTACTTGTAGAATATTTACCATTTAATTTGTTTTAGTAAATTTTATCGAAGGATAAAATGATGTTATTGTACTGAAATGCATTGTCTCCAGTATAGAATATTTATATTCTTCAAATCAGCAAATTAATGTGTGATGCAAGTACAAAAAAGTGGTTTCTTAGACATTTCCTCTGGAATTAGCTGTTTTAATCGATTTTGATTAGTTAATTATGGACAAAATGGTTAATAAGTAGTCACTTTTTTTCTAATGGATGTAAACTGAATATAAAACAAATTCATTATTTCATGCATTAGACAATATTTTGGATGATGTTATTGTCACCTTCTCTCCAAATTATTCTTAGTTTAATCACAAATGAATATATAAAGATTTCACTAATGTTTTTGTTTTATTTTCTAAACAATTACAGTTGCCAACAAATAATGAATACGACAGATCACTTATCCAAAGCCGGTTCACCGCAATTCAAAAATTTTATAATAAAGCAGCTAGGTCAGCGGATCAAGCTGTCTTAAATGCTAACAAAAGTGGAAAAAAGTTGGATGTTAAACTTTTGAATAGTTTTCTGGCTAGTTTCGAACCTATGAAAGGAATGTTTGCCTTGGTAATGGGAAAGCTTGAGCTCTTGATGGAAAATTTTAATGATTGTCTTGCTCGAATTGATCGAAAGTATAAAAAAGATTCGCCAGAATCGAAAAAGTGGGAAGAAAAAGCTGTAGAAGCGTTCGTACTTGTTGAATATTTCGAAGTTGAAAAGAATGGATTTAATGACGCCGCAAAATTAACGACTACTATTTTGCAAAACGTTGCAAAGGGACAACAATCTTCAGCTGTGAAGAAACCATGGGCTGATGCAGTGAAAAAGGCTACTGCTCGTTTCAAAGAATTAAAAACAATCGCCGCACATGCAATTTGCCCTGTTTCATAAAGGATTATTTGCAAATTGCGACGATTTCAATGTAATTAACAATAAATATTATGAATAATTACATGAAAAATTGATCGAAATATATTTGAAACAGAAAAAAGAAATCATTTGTTTGAATAAAATATTCTCAAGAAAGGAGAGCTCTTATAGTTTCATTTTTATTCCATTTCCTTTAAGCTCCTCCAAACTAAATTATATGAAAAAAGATTACGAAACATACTCTGCCTGCATGTACTGTTTCATTACAGAACAGGCGTCACCATTGTTTTTTATTACTATAAATTTAGAAATTCAGAGTCTTTCGAAACACAAGATCATATTATTGTATTTTATCGGCTCCATATTTCTTTTAGAATTTTTTTGGTAAACAAACCATTTTCATTTGATAATTTTACTAAAACCTTATCAAAGGCGACGAAATTCTCAAGTGTGTTTATCATTTCATATATTGATGACTGAATAAGGTGTCAATTTTTATCTAGGGGGAAATAACGGTGCAAATAGACTGCAAATATTTGCATATATTGCACATGATAGGAGAATGTATATGCGTATTCGCCTCTGTTATGCGCAGATATTTGCACTCAATACGAAGAAGAAGAGGCAACATGAAAACAACATCAATCGCATTTATAAACGCTGTGCAAATAAATGCATATAACTGCGCATAGTGCGAATACGCACATAGTTATTTCCCCCTAGATTTTTGTATACCATTCTGCCGAATTCCCTCTATCATAATAAAAACACATCCGTCTAAATTCAGGAGCTTTTAACTTCAAACTTTGAAGTTCCACATCGTATGAAATTATAATTCAGTAGAAATTAATTCAAGATGAAAAGAATTTTTTTTCATCTCTGAAAATCGATTTGTTATAATTCGTTCGATTAGGTAATCCGAAATGCCAACATCATTGGCATTCACATACAGATCATGACAGCCTTGTAGCAACAATAGCTCCGTTGCCGTTTTAAATGATTTTGCTCATAGCTAGGAACTAAAAACAACAACAAAAACATTCGAAACACTAACGGCCTAGGGGGAAATAACGATACGAATGCGATGCGTATACGTGCAAATACTTGCAAATGCCGTCAGACGATATATATGCATTTGCCACTGGTATTCGCGTTTGCTACGAAAGGAAGGATGCTAGGAGCTTTTATGTATACGAAAATATGAAATATACGCAGTTTATACACAGTTTATACACGTTGAAGTGAAATATTGTAAATATAGTCAATTTATACGCGTTTAACTGAAATATTCGTAGAGTTGCTGTGATAAATGTACATAATGTACAAATATGTTTGTCAACACAATCAAAATCGTATCGGCCAAACAAAAACTAAATTGTGTAACTGAACGAATTATAAAATTAACGTTTTTCTTCGATAAAGTCGGAAATTATCGAATATGCATTAAAAATTTAATACTATTTTTAAAACTCAATTCTAATCAATATCTTTTGGTTGTACATTTTGCTTAATGTGAAACATAGTTTCAAAACATTAAGTATGTTAATCGTGTTATTGCTTAATGTGAAACATAGTTTCAAAACATTAAGTATGTTAATCGTGTTATGTTTGTTTGTTTGTATGTTTGTTCGGCGCCTAGGGGTCGAACTAGATTCAACCTGATTGCGCATTTTTTGGGATCTGGTCCAGAATGCTAATCCCTCGGACTGTTTTTGGAATTGGGTCCCTATCCCGACTCCTTAAATTTTTTTTGTTTAAGGACCTTTTTCAATATTGGTAGGTTGCTGAGGTAATTGATTGATATTTTTGAAATGAGTTGGAGGTAAGTCCTTGGACCCAACTAGGTAATTTTAGGGCATGAAATTTCCTTTCGAATGATGTATTGGACACATAGGGACCACCAATTTTTCGGGGACTTCTTATTATGTCCTTTGTGTACTCCAGTGCAAAAAATGGTTCAGCTTGGAATTCCAAATGTCACTTTGGACATATAAATTGGGTGATTCAAGTGATCCAAATTGATTTGGAAAGAGCTTGTAAATACCTTTCGAATGGTGTATAAATTATGGGGTTTGAAAAGGATCCAAAAAAATTTAAAGTAGTCGATTGTGATTATATCGACGAAAATAGGGAGAAAACTCAAATTCAAAGGGCCATTGTGGAAAAACGGTGCCTACGATTTTGACTAAACTTTGCCAGATGATAGTCCCAAGCATCCCCTTTCCAACGGTATATAGCTTATATGTGGATCAACATTCTGAAGGGTACTTAAAGTATAGCTCTTTGTGGGAACTTTGATTAAAAGTATGAAGGATTTATAAAAGTACTGAAAATGCATTCATTTTACTATATCAACAAAATGCCATATCAATCCTTGCTATAGATATTAGTTTCAGCGAATACTGTGTTCAGTCCCACGTTTCACATTAAGCCTTACGGCCCAGCCCGACTGGCAGTGTATGTTTGTTTGTATGTTTGTTTGTATGTTTGTTCGGCGCCTAGGGGTCGAACTAGATTCAACCTGATTGCGCATTTTTTGGGATCTGGTCCAGAATGCTAATCCCTCGGACTGTTTTTGGAATTGGGTCCCTATCCCGACTCCTTAAATTTTTTTTGTTTAAGGACCTTTTTCAATATTGGTAGGTTGCTGAGGTAATTGATTGATATTTTTGAAATGAGTTGGAGGTAAGTCCTTGGACCCAACTAGGTAATTTTAGGGCATGAAATTTCCTTTCGAATGGTGTATTGGACACATAGGGACCACCAATTTTTTGGGGACTTCTTATTATGTCCTTTGTGTACTCCAGTGCAAAAAATGGTTCAGCTTGGAATTCCAAATGTCACTTTGGACATATAAATTGGGTGATTCAAGAGGTCCAAACTGATTTGGAAAGAGCTTGTAAATACCTTTCGAATGGTGTATAAATTATGGGGTTTGAAAAGGATCCAAAAAAATTTAAAGTAGTCGATTGTGATTATATCGACGAAAATAGGGAGAAAACTCAAATTCAAAGGGACATTGTGGAAAAACGGTGCCTACGATTTTGATTAAACTTTGCCAGATAATAGCCCCAAGCATCCCCTTTCCAACGGCATATAGCTCATATGTGGGTCAACATTCTGAAGGGTACTTGTAGTATAGCTCTTTGTGGGAACTTGGAGTGAAAAAACGAAAACTGCTGTTTGCTCAATAATAATGATCTGAGATATAGTCTCATAATTCCGAAATGAATGTAGTTACCTCTTGTGCTCACCACAGTTTTGGATTCGTCACAAAATTACCTTTCAAATGATGTATTGGAAACATAGGGACCACCAATTTTTCGGGGACTTCTTATTATGCCCTTTGTGTACTTCAACGCAAAAAATAGTTTAACTCGGAATTCCAATGGTCACTTTGGAGATATAAATTGGGTGATTCAAGTGGTCCAAACTGATTTGGAAAGAGCTTATAAATACCTTTCGAATGGTGTATAAATTATGGGGTTTGAAAAAGGATCCAAAAAAATTTAAAGTAGTCGATTGTGATTATATCGACGAAAATAGGGAGAAAACTCAAATTCAAAGAGCCATTGTGGAAAAACGGTGCCTACGATTTTGACTAAACTTTGCCAGGTGATAGTCCCAAGCATCCCCTTTCCAACGGTATATAGCTTATATGTGGATCAACATTCTGAAGGGTACTTAAAGTATAGCTCTTTGTGGGAACTTTGATTAAAAGTATGAAGGATTTATAAAAGTACTGAAAATGCATTCATTTTACTATATCAACAAAATGCCATGTTGCTTATCAATCCTTGCTATAGATATTAGTTTCAGCGAATACTGTGTTCAGTCCCACGTTTCACATTAAGCCTTACGGCCCAGCCCGACTGGCAGTGTATTTTGTATTATAATTATTGAAAAAAAAAAATATAAATGACAATAGTTTTGATGTCAATAAAAAAAAATGTAACATAACATTGCCAATCGTTAATGATGTGCCGGGATCATTGCATTCTTTAAAGCATTTATAGCGCAGAAGACAGCGTGTCAGTCTCTTAATCAGATATATAAAGGTTCGATTCTCGCATTGGACAATTTTTTTTTTTTTTTTTTTCGTAAAATCATATTTTTTTCAATTTATTATAATATTTACGAAAAAAGATTTACAACCAAAACATATTGATTAGATTTGAGTTAAAACTTAAAAATAATAATAAATGTTCAATCTTCAATGAATAGTTGATTTTGTATGGAATTTATTATTGAAATTGTTGAACGAAAAGTAAATTCGGTAAATCAACATTTTACTGAAGAAAAAAAGTAAATTTGATGGTTCGTTTGTTTACTTTTAGTTTTGCCGATTGGATTTTGAATGAGCATATGGACGCCATTTTCAACATTTGGAGATACACTTATACGAATTTATACGCATTTATATGCATTATATTCGGACTTATATGCACAATAATTCGGGAGTCGAAAAATATGCAAGCATAGCGCATTATACGCAATATATATGCAATATACGTGAATATATTTTTGACATAAAAGCCCCTAGGAAGGATGCAACATGAAAACAACAACAAGCACACTAAGAAATGCTGTGCAAATGCTTTCAAATACTTGCGTATGCGTACAAATGCTCAAATCGTTATTTTACCCTAGCTAACGGCGCTGCTGTGCTACAATATTTTTCTTTTGTCTTATAAAACATAGTTCGTTGGCATTCTATAAAAATGTTTCCAAATTTAACCATTTTGTAATTGAACAATGAATAATTTTCTGATTTTCTCTATTTTTCTTTGAAAAAAACAAAATCCAAATGCAACAAGAATCGTTTGTAGGTCTTCGTAACATAAATGATACAACGTATCGAGTCATGAAACAGTTAGAAGTAGCAGGTTTACCAGTTGATACGTGGGATCACGTTATCCTTATGGTTTTTGCACTAATTGTGCGGATGCCACCATTAAGTTATTGGGAAAATACTCAATACTTGAAAATGAAATACCCACAGTCAGAGAAGTATTGGCATTTTTCGATAAATATGCGAGAAATCAAGTCAATTTGAATCAAGCTACAGGGCAGATGGCAAAGTCTGATTACATTCTATACACTTGTGTATATTTAGGTGTCAACACTACCTATACAACGCCATCTCAACGGAAGGAATTTGAACGATGGCAAGCAGAGACGTTGATACCGTTGCTGCTGTTTAATACTGTGTGAACAACGAATATGCGAGAGAGATGTAATGTCAGCAACAATTGTGGAGATTTGTTTGGAACTTTATTCAGATGGTGTAAGCCACTGAAATTTGTCATTGTTATATAGTATAATCAGATTTTGGCAGATGATCAACCAAAAAATTGAGCAGAAAGTATCGAATGCAAGCACTAAGGCAAAACCAAAGTACAAACCATATCAAAACGTTAAACCGAATACCGCTAGCAAAAATCCATATAAGCAGCAATAATTAAGTTGCCATCATTGTAAATTGCCCCATCCAATGGCTCGTTGTTTAAAACAATGCCTTTAGATACGCGCAGAAAGCGAGTACGAAAATTGAATTTGTGCCGATGTAAGTCAATAGAAACAGGCTATAGAGCTGTATTTGTGTGCATGACCACACCAATGATACACATCGAATGTGTATCAGATATGTCAACGGACAGATTTTTATGGGCAATTTCTCTATTGGCATCGATATATCAAATGCCATCAATTATGTTCAGCGATAATGCACAGACATTCATTGGTGCAAGAAACAACTTATGTAAGTTTTTGATACTTCCAAATAAAATCAAGTCTTACAAACGACTTTCTACGCAGCAAAAGGGTTCGTTCAGTGGAAATTTATTACTCCATGCGCGAGTTAAATTTTTCTTTACAGTCTCGGAAATGAAAAATAAAAAAAGAAAAATTATTTTTTATTTTGGTCTTTATTTTACTGCTCACTGATTTAACAATTTCCATAGTCTTGCATTTAAAACTTCTGCTCTACTGACACACTGGCCCATATATATATTTTTTGAAAATCTTTATGTCAGCATAAACAAGTTTATCATTTCATATTCAGTAGAAATTAATTCATGACGAAAAGAATTTTTTTTCATCTCTTGCAATTGCTTTCGTCACTCGTCACAGACTGGCTATCCATTATGGTTTCAATTTTAATTTTAATTTTATTTCGCTAAATCTCATTAACTTATATCTATGCATTTGCCGACAGTATAAAGCGAAAGAATTCGAATCAATTAAAATGCATCATTTTCTTAGATAAGAAATTAAATGGATTGATATGGAAATCTGATAAAAATCGGATGCAAAATGTGTTTGTGCCTCAATTCCAAGCACATTTTATGATTGTGTATGTGCACCAAGTATCGCTGATATGCCCACAATCTTAAGGTTCAGCATTTAAGCATTTTTATTTAATAATTTTCATATCATGACCGCTGGTGTTGACGTTCGTGTAGATATTTTTGCCATTTCAATTTTACATTATATCAATCGACACAATTTCAGGCGAACACACGCGCTTAATTGCTTTTGATAAAACTTGTTGGCGTTCGCTTCTCTTTCACTCTATTTTCTTTTTTTTTCATCTTGATCTCTCCTCTCTCTCTCTCTCTCTCTCTCTCTCTACATACACACACGAATACATAAATTCTGGCTCTCTCTCACCCACTTTCTCTCTATCTCTCTCTCTCAAAGTTGTAGGATGTAATATTTATTCAAGTACATCGAGCAAGTGGTTTTATTTTGATAAAGAAGCGATTTTGCTGCAAGAAATGCAACTATGTACGAAATGTGCTGAGAAATTGGTTTTTTCAAATGATATTTTTCATTTATATTTCATAAATTTTTTTTTTTTTTCTACACATGCATTCAATGAACATTGACTGCACGGCGTTGTTTTTATGTACGTTGTCCTTCACAGCATGCAATACATTATTATCGTATTAAATATTGATGCGAGTGGTGAGCAAAAACGGAATCATAAAATGATTATTTATTGCCACGCCTCGATATTTTAATTGAAAATTGCATACAATTTAATTTTATGTCTCTGATGTTTGTTCTTGTTTTCTGCGAAAAATAGAGAAAATAAAATGGTTTTCTTGAATTGGCAACGATAAACAGTGCAATGATTTTGAAATGTTGAAATGTTTGCATGGACACCTGATATTTTTTTTTTTTTTTTTTTTTTTTTTTGCTTCAGATAGAATAGTCATTTGCCAACACCAAAAACCACAAATAATTCGAAAAAATTCTCGGAAAATACCATAAAAATCTAATTAATAAAACAACATGATTTGAGAGATGACGATGATACTCATTTAACTATAATTAAATGAAATGAACAAAAAATCATTTGAGTAAATCAGATAGAAATGGTAAAATGCAATGCAACTATAACTAATTAAATGTAATGCCCATTTGTTTTCTCGTTCAATCGACGATCGTTATGTCTGTCAGCTGCCGTCGCTGGTGTGTAAATTTCGCAATCGAATCGAAACATGTGCGCTGTAGAAAATAAAATTTTACATTCAACAGATGGAAAATCCGCTACAAATTTGCCTGTTTTAATAGTGCTGTTTTCATTAACGTCTACATTTAGACTTGAAATTATGTGGCAATACAAGTATACTTAACTAGATTAGATTTAATGACATCTACTTTAATGCAATTAGTTATCTACAATCATTTTGAGCTGCGTTTACGCTTAAATTTTTTTGTCTTCAGAATAAAAAAAAAAAAAACGAAAAGAGAAATAAAGTTTAAACTATTTGATATAGAAAAATGCAATAGCAAAAGCAAAAGCTTAAATTGATGAAAAACAATTATTAGCAATTTTTAATAAACGTTTCGCTTGTTGCAAAAAAAAAACAAAAAAATGTTACATAGTTGAAAGAATTGTTTCATGCTAAGATTTCATAAATGATTTCATGCTAAAGGAAAAACATTTTAAAATTTGGAGAATCGTTCTTTATTTTGCTCGTTCAATCAAATTTGACATAATACAAGAAAATTGTGACTTTTTTTTTTCTCTGAAAAAAATGCTTTGCTTTTATTTCCAAGCAGGTTTTTTCGTTTTTTGTTGTTTTTGTTGTTGTTTTTTTTTCGAGTCAATTTTAAGACATTGTTCAAGAGCAATTTGAAATGGTTTTATATCAGGACAACGGATACTCATATTGTTACGATGATTTTTATACCATTGAATAGTCATATTTGTTTGTTTTTCCCATTCCTTATTTCTTGGAATCGTTTCAATGCCATTATTTGCATCGTTCAAAATGATATTCACTTGACTATTTACTTTTGCCATTTCAAGTACGTATGATTTCAATTCGATAATAATCGAAGGCATTGCATATTGACCCGAAACGATTTCAACGCAATTCGATATTACATTTTTGCAATTTGCCAACTTTTTTGGATTTTTTATTTCGGTGCGATAACTTTGAAAAGCTTGATTAAAATCATTACAACATAAATCGTAATGATCTTGCAAATTTTTCAAATCCTCAAGTATTTGATATACAATATGGAAATTTTTATCCATAAGCTTCAATATTTTAAAGTCCTTCTGTTTACCTAGTGCAACTTGAAGTTTATCGTAGAGTTTAAATCCAGTGTCTTCAATTATAATGAGATCGTTCGTAGCATTTGGAAATGGCAACGTATTACCAAATGCGACATTTAACTGCTGTTGAGAGAAAATAAAAGGGAAAGAGGGAGAGAAAAAGGAGAGAGAGAAAGAGAAAGAGAAAGAGAGAAAAAGAAAGAGAGAAAGAGAGAAAGAGAAAGAGAGAGAGAGAAAGAGAAAGAGAAAGAGAAAGAGAGAAAAAGAGAGAGAGAAAGAGACAGAAAGAGACAGAAAGAGAAAGAGAGAAAGAGAAAGAGAGAGAGAAAGAGAGAGAGAGAACGAGAAAGGAGAGAGAGACAGAAAGAGAGAGAGAGAGAGAGAGAGAGAGAGAGAGAAAGAAAAAAGTGATTTAAAAAATCTAACAATTTGTTGAATCATTATAAGTTTGATATTTCAATTAAAAATGTAAAATTGCTTACACAAAATGTAAAAACGGTCACAAAAAAGATGATTCCAATAAAATGTTTCATTTTTCTCACAATTCTATACTGATACGTGTTTTCTAATTGACAATGCGAACATTTAAACGTCTAAACATGTACTTTTCCCACGAAAAAAAAAAAATAAAATTCCAATAATATTTGGTTCAATACGTATATACGCCAGACGCATTGGTATTTTTGCATGTGTTTTATACACAAATATACAAATTTACGTCAAAGAAAATTGACGAATAAAATAAATTGTATGTAAAATTGCTATAATTCTACGAGTTTTGTGTTATTTCTATCAATATCTACAATAAAACTGTATGAAATTGTTGTTTTGAAAACCAGATTAGATATACGCTAAATGTATGATATAAGTTATATCAATGCAATCAATTTTATCAACTAGTAATTTTTAACTATTCAAATAAATGGTTAAATTTCGCATTTCATAGCAAAAAAAAAATCCATTTCGTCAACATGTGTATTACTTTCGATATGTACTTAAATGTAATGTAAGAATAATTGCATAAATTTAAGCGGTTTTCATTTATTATCTAGATCAATGCAAAAGAAAAAACCTAATAAATATTTTGACTTGTTTGATAAATGGTTTTATTTTTTTTTTTGTCATTATTTCTCGATAGAAATTTGTTTGTTCAGGTTTTTCTATAATTCACTATAATTTCAAGTAATGGTCTAAGAAAAGACACTAAAATATGGTATATCATTAAATTAAATGGCATAAATGATCTCTTTGTCTCTTTTTTGTTTTAATCTATCATTTTGCTCTCTATCTTTTGCAACCACATAAATAATTCGTTATCTTTGTTCTGTTTCATAGCTTTTAAAAATCTATTTCGACGATTACTCAAAAATAAAAACAAAAAATCGAGAGAGAGAGAAAAAAATGATGTGAGTTTTATTAATCTACATTTATTCAACAATCTAAATTCATTTCCTTCAAAGAAATGGCTCATTTCAAATGTTTAAAAGTCAAATTAAATGCCTGCCAACTAGAACGTGTGAACTTGTTTGGAAGCCAGTAAACGAGGGAATAATCTAGCACCGAATAAAATGAACGGTCATATAGCATTTTGAATGTGCACAATGCGCATTATATCCAAGCAGTTGTTTCAATTTAATGTAAAAATGAGCATTTACTTTGGTTAAAATGGTTTTTTTTTTGTTTTCGGAAGATGATAGTAGCAGGTTCATTAAAGAATCTATTAACGTAAGTGGGTAAAAAGAACAAGTCACACACATACACACAAATAAAATGCCCACGAGTCACGGGTGAAATGAATAGTTTGTGTTTAGTATTTGGTGGCAAATATTCAATGCTTTTTACATTTTTAGCTGATTTGAACTTTTGATATGAACGGCAAAACAGAAATATTTCTTCTTTTTTTTTCGCTTTTTGAATCGGCAAGTGTCTTAAGCCACGCATTATGAGTGAATTAATGTTCGCACGATAATAATAAGATGAGAGTGAGCGAAGCAAGGAGTTAGATTGCCAAAGCGAAAAGAAAGAGAGAAAGAGCTCGGAATAGAAACGGATGTAATATATTTACACGATTCCATGGTGAATGAGAAGGTGTAGAAACGCTACAGAGACCAAAACAACAACAAAAAAATATTACTTTTGGCCCGGGAGAAGTATTTGAAAAATGTGTCCAGGTGTGGTTTGTTGCTGTCACATTTACCACGGCCAAATGTGATATTGAATCGCACCAAAACCAAAAAAACTCCCGTGTTTCAATGCTATCACTTGGGTTTTAAATGGTCGGCAAATGTGTCGCACACACACACACATATATATATATACAAACACATTTTCTCTGCGTCCGTTTCTCTTAGCTCAATTCCGGGCGTATCTTTATTTCGAAATATTTATTATTAATTAGGCAAAAGATTGAATGCTTAGATAGTGCCATTAGTTCTATGGCAATTTATGAAGTTGCATTTTAAACAAATTATATGAGCTTCTATCGCTGAATTACATCGAACAAAACAGCCATCACTCGCGCTCATAATGGCCTTAATAAATGCAAACAGTCACAATAATTTGACATTTTTCCTCATTATACTATGCGGCGTCAATAAAACAATGGATAATACACTGTTGGAAAAACAGAAACCAAACCGAACTGAACTGAATCGACGAATGAGTTTGAAGACAGTGACAGAAGGAGGAGAGAGATAGAGAGATAGAGAGAAAGAGAGAGAGAGAGAGAGAGATAGAGAGAAAGAGAGAGAGAGAGAGAGAGAGAGAGAGACAGAGAAAAAAATGGAATACAATTTTGGATAATTAATAATTGAACAAAAGGAATGTGAAAGAAAGCATTTTAATCTTTATTGCTTGCGCACAATGTTTATTTGAGTCGCATTATCCTGATGAAGCCTAATTGAAAAAAAAAACGAAATAATTCCAATAAAAACGATGAATGTACATTTGAATAATTTTCAATTGGGACAAATTTCACAGCGACAGGGTAAGCGAGAGTGAGAGTGAGAGGGACAGAGAGAGAGAGAGAGAGAGAGATCAAGAGAACAAGAGAACAAGATAACAATAAAGCAAGACAGAGAAAAACCACCTCACAGCAAGAAATGAAAAATCAACAAAAGGACACATGGTTGGATTTTTGTTTGAAGTTTACGGCCAGTTGACATTGAATGATGAATTTGTTTTCATTTGACTGAGCATTTATTATCTATAAAACAGACGAAAAAATACACTGGTGGCAAATGTCAAACGGCAATTACATAAAAATGCTATTTCTTCTTCTGCTGCCAACGGCGATTGTTAATTATTCATTTTGTGTCTTTTTTTTGTTTGCTTTGATGTTTGTGTCGAATCTTAAAATTGAATAAAATAACCGTTTGTTAACTTGGTAATTGGTTTGATGACGACAAAATGACTTTTTATTCGCTCATTTCTAAAACACAGATCGGGATTTGGTTCGTTCAACCATTTCAAGGAGCAGACATTTCTTAGAAAAACGTTATTTTAAAACAAAATATTCATTTACAGTTCACCGAATTTCAATTCCAAAAACAATTTAACATTTGTAATGACAATTTGTGTTATTTATTTGTTTGTGAATGGTTGTGTGTATTTCTCTCGCTTAAATGAATAATTTCAAAATCACATCGGAACGCAACAAATAAAAAAAAAACGAATATTGCGACAAAGGTTGCATTGATACATCGGCCCTGCAATTGCGTTCATTGACTGTGTGTTTGCGTTGTAATTAAAACATGGCCTCATTTGAATTTGGTGTCAGTCCGTTTCATTATTGATTCAACGAGTTTCGCTTCATTGAGTTTAGCGCAAATTTTTGCTATTCGATTGCATATCGACGGGTACCAATGTAAACCGCAGTTACCAATGAACTAGCCGCGTTGTTTTGGCTATGAATATTTTCGTTATTTTTGTCATGTTCGTTTGGGCTATGATTTCAGCTAATTTATCAAATGTTTTGGATCTTTGTACTTTGAATCAATTCAGTTGATACGCGGTTCTGTACATTGGTCGATCGGTCATTTGCTCTTTTACTCGTTGAGTTGGTCGTTTGGTCCTCCGCTTGTTCGGTCATATATTTGGTGTCGCCAGTGAATGGCAAAAAAAAAAAATATTTTTCACATTAGAAAATGATAAAGAATCAAACACGCTCACCAACGCCAATTCAAACGCATTCGTACACCACTGTTGCCTCATACTTCCATTCTATCCTCATACTTTATCTGAATTTACAATGCTTAATTAATATGTAATTTGTGAAAATATACGAAACTTCATTACCAATCCCAATGCGTAGATAAAAGAAAAAATAAGACCATTGTGGCTACTGGTCAATTTCAACGCAAAACGAATTGAAAAAAATAATGTGTGTGTGCTACTATATTCAAAGGCAGTCTCATTCAAAATGAATTCATTATTTATACACAAACTTCAAGTTTGAAATGCATACACTGGGAATAAACTCGTAGAAACTCGAAATGAATTCATTTTATAGAAATGAAATCATAGACATGAATAAATTCATTGAATAAAAGCAAATTCATGAGTAATGTCAACAATAGCGATTAATGCCAATGGCAAAGCAAAACAGAATTTTTCTGTAAAGAAATTTTCAACATTATCACCCAGTTCTCAGCCAGTTACTAAAAAACAAACGACCGAAACAAACTGTGGGGAGAAAAATAAAACATGAAATGTCGAGATCCGATCAAAATGGACTTGATGCTATCGACGATTTCGACATGGCATTTATGCTTAACAGCATCGACCCAATGTTCAATGTTCACGTACGCATGCATATGATACTGAGATAAACACTTGGCCACCACATATTTGCATCATATTTCAATTTTAATATACTGTTTATAAATACAGCAGTGAAAATCATCATTCATTTTAATTCATGCACGGTTTGTGCCATTTTTTTCCATATTTATTTCTCAGTTTCATCGTAGAATAGGAACAAAGAACCGAATCGCGTTTTTGAGATTCATTTCAATTTATTGTTATTAACATAATAAATGAATTCATCTCCGGAGGCGAGCCAACAAAAATACACACACACACACATTCACAACAAATGAGTCTTTTTCTATTTACCAAACTGAAGAGCAATACAGTTGCTACGCGTCCATTGCAAACGCAATGCACTCATTTTTTTCATTGGCCTAATTGTGTTCAACTACCGTTCTTATTCCATTTTCACAAAATATCTCTTCTTCATCATTGTCTTTGGCTATTTTTCTTCATTTTCTTGACCAGTCATTTCTCTCTCTCTTTCCTTCTCTCTCTCTTTCTCTCTCTCTCTCTCTTTCCTTCTCTCTCTCTCTCTCTCTCTCTCTCTCTTTCCTTCTCTCTCTCTCTCTTTCTCTCTCTTTCTTCTTCTTTTCTTGAATAACATTTCCAATTCATATTGTGAATGTGCCTCTTGTGTACATTTCCAACCACAACGAAATTAAAAAACAAACACACTCCTCGAACGGCAAACAACAGAAATGTATCTGTGTTAATTAAAAAAAAAAGAAGAAAAAAATTTGTCGTTCCCGTTGAGTGTTTTTTTTTGTTGTTGTTGTTTTGGTTGGAAATAAAAATGTATTCTTCTCTCTACTGTACAATTCTTATCTCTTTTCTTCATTCCTATTCGTTATTTCACAGCTCGATCTCATTTCCATTTAGTCGTTTTGTTTTCACTCAAAAAAAAAAACAAAAAATACTACAACGAATACACACAATTGTATGAAGAAAGAAAACACCTGTTTTGCGGTCGGCAGTTTCATCAATGGGCGGAGTTCATTTTTTTCAACTTTAAAAAAAATGTAATGCATATCGGCTACACATCAGTGGCACGTTTCAACTTAAAACTAACACAAAAACATGTAATAACAATAATCACCTAAATATGGGAAAAATATATAGAAATAAAAGCGTAAAATGTCTGATTCAATGTTGGTGAGACAAACGTGTAAACCTTTTGCCATTTCTCACTGTACAGTCTTCTTTTTTTTTCGCCAAAAAACAATTATCAACATCTTTCCATGATGATATCTCTCTTGCCACTGTCTTATTACGAAACTCCAAGAAAAGACATTTAATTAAAAGAGAAAAGAAAAAAAAAAATTTGAGATTCTTGCATTTGGAAAGGACTTTTCCATGAACAACAGTCGGCACGTTTTGTTTAGATTTAAACACGCCGCAATGAAGTAAAACAACCGAGCAAATGAGTGCAAATGAATTTTTCGTTGGAAACTGAACAACTCAAGCAAATAATTTTTCGTTTTACGGCGGCGAACGAGTTTTTTAAGCATCTCAAAATTTTCATTTCGGATTTTTAACCAACATTTTTCCACAAATTTTAATTAACATTTTTTTATGCATTTTAAAACGATTTACAATTAAATATTTTTTTTTTTTCGAAGAATTTTCGTCTGGATTTTACTCATTGTTTTTTTTTTTGATCATCAATTTTTCTGATGTTTGATTTTGTTATTGATGACAAATTAATTTGACTTTTAATATTAATCGATTACCGTGCTAATCTTGTTGTGTCGCCGTTTTCGTTTCATAAACAAAGTCTTCGATATTATCAAAATATGACATTTTTGAAATTGCATGTGCTGATCGATGATGATTCATTGATGCGGCTGTTTTCCTGAAAAAACGAGAAATTTCAAGCAAATATTTGTTTTTGAATTTAGTTTTGGTCAAGAATTTATTTTTGGTTATTATTTGTTCATTGTAAATAATTGAAGAGATTTGGAAGTGTATTTAATTTCATTAATTTAAGTTCTTAAGAGTCTTAAGTCAAGACTATCTACTGCCCGATACAATTCATTCACGAAATTACAACGATTGATAAAGATTGATTTTTTTTTCCAGAATTTCTGTTCTATTATAATAATAATAGAATAATGGTAATTACCATTCAGTTTCACCAGCTCTGTAACATTCAACATGACTGATAGTAGAGAGACCGTCAAATCCGCCGGTAACATAAATTGCATCGTCAATTACTTCAGTACCGAAATTGCTGCGTGGCGAATTCATGCTATGCATTGGTGCCCAAAATAACGTTGATGGTTCATATGATTCACAAGTACTTAACCGAGTTAAACCATTATAGCCACCTATGGCGTAGATTCGTCCTTTGTATGAAACACATTTTAATCCAGAACGAGCATTCATCATTTCTGGTATATATGACCATTCATCGAGTTCAGGATTGTACATTTCACAACTTTTCAGACAAATGCTTCCGTCAAAACCGCCTGATCATTTTGCGTCGATGAAATGACAAAAAAAAAAAAAGATTGAAAATATGGAGAGTCAAGTTTTGGCATTCAATTACAAACCAATAATATAAATGTTTCCATTAAGTTCACAAGCATCAGCATCCGATCTTCGCATTATCATATTGGGCAATAAACACCATTGATTTGCTTCTGGATAGTAAACTTCAGCCGATTTAAGTCGATTGTGACCATCATGACCACCAAGTGCATAGATTTTACCATTCAATACACAAATGCTCACATAACATCGTCTGTGATGCATTGGTGCGATCTAAAATTGAAATTTTTTGAACAAAAAGAATTGAAAAATTGAAAGAAAAAAAAAAAAATTGAAAAATTAAAAGAAAAAAAAAAAAAATTGAAAAATTAAAAAAAAAAAAAAAAATTAAAAAATTGAAAAATTGTAGAAACAAAAAAATTGAAAAATTTGTGCATTTTTTTCCAAATTTAAACAGAAAATTTTACCTCCTTCCATAATTTTGTCTTCACATTGAACATAGTACACTTGTTATAATATTCACTGCCACTGTATCCGCCAATGAAATAAATATTGTGTCCAATAACAGCTGAGCTGTGATAGGCGCGTGGCCCCGTTGGATCTTTGTATTGAAATTCAATCCATCGATCAGCCCGAATATCGTATGTTTCAAATAATGTACACGCAGTTCCATCATACCAACCACCAACAACAAATAAAATGTCTGGCGGCAATCTTGGCACAAGCATTGATATATCAATATCACGGTCATTCCAATCTACAGCATTCGTATTGCACACAAATTTATGTGCCAAATCTATAATCGGTTTCGCCTCCGGACATAATTGTACATAATTGTGGTTTAACACTTGCCGCTCAAAGTACTGTCGAGAAAGAACAAAAAAAAAAAAAAACAAAATAAAATTGGTTTTTATAAACGAAAAGATGATAATGATGTGGCTAACATCTTTGCTCATTAGTCCAAGACGTATACCATCTAATAATTGTGAAAAATGCTCAATACGATTTTTCTCATCATTTTCAATCCACCGCAAGCAAAATTCCCAAATTGTCTCCTCATTTTTCGTATTCAATGCATCATTAGTGATTATATCCAAAAGATATTGAATTGACAAACTCAATAAATTTTCATTTGATGCTATAATTTCGATAAAATTACGCAAAACGAATGAACTAATTGTTTGTTGAATATCATGCTTGTACAAATACTTTCTGCAAAATATTTTATTCACATGAATAATGGGGAAATCAAATAGAAAATTCGAAGAAAAATGGAAAATCAAATATAAAGTGAAATAGAATTGAATGAGAGGAAAATGGAGGAAGATGAAGGAAACAATTTTAAAATAGAGAAAGAAATGAAGAAGAGAATAAAAAGAACAACAAAGGAAAGAAGAAAAAGAGAAATAAAAATAAAAATATGCGAAACAAAGAATAAAATACAACAATTTTTAAAATTCTACACGTGCAAATTCTGTGGAGAACAAAATCAAAGAAAAAAAAAAATTCCACTGAGAATGAAATACCTTGTCATTGTCAATAAATTAATACAATTTTTCACGTTAAGAATGCTCTTTATAAAGTCGGCACAATAATCAACTAACAACGAATAGCATAAAAACTCAGCTGTGGCCAATAATTCACCCAAGTTTTCTTCGTTGATGTCACAATCAAAGGTGTAAGCATAATCAATAACACATTCCATAGTACTTGTTCTCACATATTTGATGCGATAGTTACCAGTCTGTTCGCCATTGACTGGCGACATGAAAAGTTTCCTAAAAAAAAAAAAGCAAAAACGAGTCAATTTTAATTAAATAAAATATTGAATAGTTTTCATGCAGTACAGACTCTATTTTTTCGTGGTATTTCTGCTATTTTGTCCTTTTTTTGCATTTCTTTACTCTTCCCCATCTTTTTGGTTTATTTTTGCTTTTCTTTTTTTTCCGCTTTTTTTTTGCGAATACATTCTTCAGATGAAGAATATTTGAAAAGATTTTTCTTTTCAACAAATTTCACGGGAAAAGAATTGAAACAAAAAATTTCTATCACTCAATGGAATAATACTCACTGAAAAAATGCACATGCATTGCATAAAATGATTCGATGTACAGGAATACATCCACCGTCATCAAGTAGAATATTTGCATCGCAAAATATATTTGATTTTCGTAAATCATTTTGAATACCAACATGTTCACCAACCGAATATTGAATGAATGTTGTATTGTAACTATGAAATTTTGTATTCGCACTTCCCTCCATGCAGCCAATAAATTATTTCTAATTAAAACTTGTAATTTTTTCTTTTTCTTTCGATTCAAACAAATTTACGAATAGGTGTAATAAAAATGACAATTTTATCTGTGCCACTTGGATTTTGAATCGAATCGTTGATTTTCGTTTATTTTGTTTTTTTCCTTCATTTTTGTTTCATTTGCTTCTTATTTCCATTTATTCACATTTGCACATGAATTCTATATCGTTTCGAAATGAGAAATATTTGGAATTTGGCACGATATTCGATGAAGTAACATTTTAATTTATCGCTAATTTATGTTGTTAATAATATCGAACTGTGTGTGCAATGATCATAGTTCCGTCCCGTAATAAATCCTCTAATGCCATCGAAATTGTATTACATGCATGTGTGTGTGTGTGTGTGTGTTTTTTTTTGAAAAATGAATGTGTGTATTTTGCGTTATGCCTCATGAATAATCCAAAGATTTGTCAAATGAATATGTGTGCATGTATGTGCGGAGAAGAGTGGGGCCAATTTGAATGTAACAAATTCCAGAAGAAATAATCCGCGTTATGAATTGCCCAACGGCGTAAATGCAATAAACTAAGTAACAATTGCATCGAATGGGAATCGCAAAAATGGGAACAAATAACGACAAAAGCAATGACAACGATAACGGCAACAGCAACGACGACAACGACAACGACGACGACGGTGGCGATGACGATTCAGTCGTTTGAATAAACGACTTCGAATTAATATCAAATGCAACGAACACAAGTAACCACCGACTGCAGCCCATAAATTGAGATTTATTCGCAATCATATTTTACTATTTCATTAAATGTTTGGCGCAATGAAGTGTATTGCCTCGAGAGAAGTTTACCGTATGATTGTATCTCTTTCTCTTTCTATCTCTCTCTTTCCCTTTCTTCTCTCTCTCTCTTTCCCTCTCTCTCTTTCTCTCTCTCTCTCTCTCTCTCTCTCTCTCTCTCTCTCTCTCTCTCTCTCTCTCTCTCTCTTTCTCTCTCTCTTTCCTTCTCTCACTCTCTCTCTCTCTCTCTTTCTCTCATATCGATTACACGATACGACTTTTTGTTCATTATTATATTTGCACATGTAGAAATAGCGATCAGTTTTGATTGCGCATTCTTTAAACGACGCACATTTTTCACCCGTCGAATAAAGACTTTAAGCAACCGAAAAAAGATGAAAACAAAAAAAAAACAACAACAACTATACGATATGATTCGCTACAGATGCGGCGGCAAGAATAGCTGGAAACATATATTTTTGATATATGATTTAGGAGGTAAATGTTCAAAATGCAATATTTTATACGAAGAAAGATATATGGAAAAAAGATGTAGGTGTTTATCGTTAACATTTAATGCTATGCTACTGAAATGCCCTACTTCAATCAAATATCACTTCTACCATACCATAGTTGCAGGAAAAGTATTGGAATTTAACTCCCAATTTCTTCTCTGACAAAAAAAAAACATGAAACTGTAAATTCTGCACAGAATATAAGACAATGGTTTGAAAGCCAATTAGCTCTAATAAAACAAAAACAGTATTAAATTTCGAGAGAAGATTTTAAATTTGAAATTTGCTATTGTCTATGTTATTTTCATATGGTAATTTGTATAATTAAATATCGTCAGAATTGAATTTGGAAACGATGACATTCTTAATTGTTATTATCAATGAGTTTGTTTGTTCTTTTGATCATATTAAAATTCGTGTACAATTTGCAGTTATTCAAATTGTTTCATATCTAAATGAAATGCTTGTCGAATATGAAAGAATTTC
Organism: Resseliella maxima; assembly: GCA_029041755.1. Taxonomy (NCBI): domain Eukaryota; kingdom Metazoa; phylum Arthropoda; class Insecta; order Diptera; family Cecidomyiidae; genus Resseliella; species Resseliella maxima. Next base: position 1,057,016 of record JAQOWM010000056.1, on the reverse strand, counting down.
AATTTTATTGTTCGTTTCATTGGCTTAACTTTATTGAATGATTTGATCAAAAAATGAGTTTATATTTCAAACTTTGTACATTAACAATTATGATATTTTCACGGATTTGGCTTTACCAATTCAACTTGAACTTGAAAACGTACGTTTTGTATAAGTTTCTACATTTAACATTTAACATTTATCCAAACAAAAATGTCCAAACAAAATGAATAGAAAATTCAGGAGGCTTGATTTATCATTTGTAAGATAAATGTTGATTGCATTTGAAGTGAATTTTTTTTTTTTCTAATTTAGTGATTTATTTGAAATAAACGATTTAAATTTAAATTACTGCATCTATTATTCATTAAAACGGAATTCGTCCATTGAAAACGTTGATTCAAGTGAAATTTGGCATCAAGCGTCGGATTAAATCAAGATTTGAAAATCTTCAATTTATTTTTGGTTCAACAATTAAGAATTTTGAAATGTTTTATAACTGCAGTTCTTGTGTAGAGAAAGTTTGCTAATTTCCGCGGTTCATTTACGATACGACCGATATTATTTTGACAACACATTTTCAAACAATTCTACGTTTCGGTTTTATTTAACGATTCGGGAATTTACGTAGAAAATATGAGATTCATGTGAAATGGTGTTAGTTATATATTCGGAAATAAGTTTTTCAACCTCAATTAATGACCCAAAGTTATAACTACACAACATAAAAATTAATATTATACGAAACGAAATATTGAGCTTCAACAAAATCCATGAACATTTTGAACATTCTGAAAGAAGTTTTTTCTTTTACTTTGAAGCAGATTGAGTCGTGAAAGAGACTTAGAGGAAAGGAGTCAATGGAAGAGAGAGAAATAGAGTTAGAGGGAAAGAGTCAGTCAATGGAAGAGAGAGAGAGAGAGGGAAAGAGTCAATGGAAGAGAGAGAGAGAGAGAGAGATAAAGAGAGAAAGAGAGAGAGAGAGAAAGAGAGAGAAAGAGAAAGAAGGAGAGAAAAAGAGGGAAAGAAAAAGAGGGAGAGAGAAAGGGAGAGAGAGGGAGAGAGAGAGAGAGAGAGAGAGAGAGAGAGAGAGAGAGAGAGGGAGAAAGAACGAGCTCAAGTTCAATTAGATTAACACTTGTGAGGTTTAGCTGATGTTGTTTATTGATCGGATTACAAATGAATTGACAAGTTGAACATAACATTTATGATGATGACTGTGCTATTTTGATGAAACTGAAATTAAAGTTCGTCATTGCGTCTATCTGACTCATTTTCTTATCGACATTTGGTTAATGGGAATGAATTTCTTGGTAAATTGCAGCATTGCAACGGAAATTTGCCAACAATCTATAGTTAAACTGTCAGTTTGGGTGATATTCACTTATCGTTATACCATAAAAATGAACGAAAATTAGCTAATGGAGTATTTTTTTTTTCTTCTTCATCTTCTTTTTTACCGTCTTCATCTTCATCTTCTTCATCTTCTCTACGAGCTTCAATTAGCACCTATATGAGCAGAAATATCTTCAATTTCGTTCATTATCTGTATTATTGCTTATTTCATCTGCCATAGTTTGTTTGTTTGTTTGATAAATCCTACTTTTGAAATACTTAAAGTAACATAAATTGCCATTTGCTTGAGCGAATCGCCACATCCAAACTTGTTCATCGAAAAATTTAGATAGAATCGTCGAAACTTTGCTTTTTCGAAACGCAACAAAAAAAAAAAAAAAGAAAAAAAATCATCATCATTCACTCGCATTCAATGTTATCGAATAAAATCCATGCGTGCGAATGTTCCAAATAGATAAAATAGAACAAAATGTTCGGGCGTGAATGCTAAATACATCGATAAATGTGAAAACAATTAAATACCAAGATCCTATTAAATGTTTTCGGATATTTTTTTTTCTTCTTGTTCTTCTTCATTTAGCCACTTTTAGTAATAAGCCTGATTCGTCCTTCTTTATCTGGTTGCTTGCAACAATTCCAATTTCAGAGCTTGTGAATCACAATCGTCGTTTGTTTTTTTTTTTTTCTTTGCTCGCTTTCACTCTCTATCTCGGTGGTTAAATCCTCTTCAATAATAAAACATGTATTTGAAACCTTGTTCAAGGTCATTTGTGAGTCGAACGCACATCGTTTCGCAATATAATCGCTTTAAGTTTGACTATAGGCAATCGGATCGTATCATATGTGTCGATAGTCTTTTCTACGTTAAAACTTGCTTACTTTTTATAATTCCAATTCGTGCCATTCGACTGTGAATCACAATGGTTATTATCAGCATCATCTTGAGACGATGAGCCATACATTCGAATGATTCTTTTTTTTTTTCGTTGAGATGAAAAACTTTCCGAGCGAAATTCAGCTTCTTCTTCTTTTCCAACTTCTCTTCCTCTCCTTTTTTTCTATTCTTTTCTTTCCTTTTTTGCTTTTCCTCGCTTTTTTGCTATTTTCCCGTTCTCAGAATTCTATGCATTAATGCTGATTCAAAATAGTCTATGGAAGTAAACGTAAAAATGCTGAAATAAAGTTAGATTAAGTGAAGAAAAAAAAAAAATAAAAACAAATCAGAAAAAGTCCTATAAGTAGCAACAAAAACAAAAATCAGAAAAACCACAAAAATCGCATTTGCTTCCATTGCTTACTGTGTCAACTATTTTTTTTTTTGTTCTTTTTTGTTGTTTTACTCATGAGAAAAAGCTTTTTTTTTGTTGAAATGAAACAATCACTGAATATGAATGGTGATGAGTGATGACGTCAATAATATGTAGGAGGATTTTTTTTTTTTTTCTATGAATTTGTTAATCATTTTCTAGTTAATCGAAATTTAGTCTGACAGATGGCCAGATTCATTTTGCTGCGCAGCATAATCAAAAATCAAATTGGCAAACAAAGGGAACCAAGTAATAAAGAGAAAGAAAAAAAAATGGGAAAAATTACATATCAAATTTCATCCAGATGAATTTATATTTTCTGACATGCATCGTGAATTTTCATCAAATTTTATTAGCGCCATGGGAATTTGTTTAGATGTAAACAAATGTTTTCGAATAAAATGCGTGATTTATTTTTATGTGTTTAGCCTATTTTCAATGTTTTGCACACATTTTACTGAAAACAGTTTTCTACCTACATTATACCAAAGTTAAAAATCAACGTGCAAACAATGGAACAAATAGAAGGACAAAAAAAAACTTTAAATGGAAGGTTCACTTTTTGATTGGATGCACCGAAACGATTTCTATTTAAATTGCCTGACATTCGCTTTCTGCTTTTTTTTCATTTTTGCGTTTTTTCTTTTTTTTTCATTTTTTTTTTCATTTTTTTCCCGTCAAAAAGTTATAAGAAAGAGATGGAAAAATTAGATAGTGAGAGAGATAGATAGATAGATAGAGAGAGAGTGAGGGAAATAGAAAAACAAAAGAAGCAACAAATGAAGAACAAAAAAAAAAAAAATCAAATTAGTTTAGCAAAGAAGACAAGAGACAAAGGCGCTGTTCAACTTGGCACAGAAGCAATCTAAACATCAACAGAAGAAGGAGAAGAAGAAGAAGAAGAAGAAAAAAGAAGAAGAAGAAAACACCATAAATGTAGCGAACAAAAGAGTGGCATTTTATTGAAGCAGATGGGCGACCATATGAAATAGCCAATAATCGGAATGACAAATGAAATGAAGTATCAAAAGTGTCGCATCAAATAAATGAGATAGGGATCTTGAGAATAGGAAAATTGGATGCTAATCAAGCAAAAGTCAGTGTGGGCTTTGCGTCTGGCCTTTGCGTTAAATCATTAATATTATTTTCACGATATGAAACGGCAAAGATGAAAATCGCAAAACAAATAAAATGATTTCGATTGAGCGACTGTGCCAAAATTGGGATTCATGTCGAATTGTAATAATGATATCAGACAATTGGATTTACTTCTATTTTTTGTTTCCATTGTTCATTGCTGTGGCCCCGGAGCACATTATAACAGCTTTCTGCACAGTATAGCATAGCATCGTAAAGGGGTATGCAAAGACTATTATTATTCTAATAACACTTATGGTTGGTAATACATACGCATTATAAATATGATTGTGTGAATTTAACGCCATTTCTTTTCGTGTAAATTACAATCATAAAACAAATGAAATAAACTTTTATTTATCATCCGTTGACGGCATTCATTTTTCCGTTGGTGGCCCAGAAATAATAACACTATGTTTCATTTGTTGCAAAAACAATGACAACAACGGGAAAATGTAATACGATTTTTCCTTCATTCATAGCTAATGTATTCGTCAGCGCATTGTTGTATGTGCGTAAATTCATATTCCATTCTGTATAAAAACCTTTTGCGTTTTTATTTCATATGCGCGTTTGTGTTGCATCTTTATTATATATATTTTCCAATTTCATCTCATTCGTCTTCAGGGTTTTGATATTTGTTTTGCTTTTCTATATCTTTAACTGGCATTTACTTCGTTTTTCCGTAACGCCATATCGTACGTGCTTTGCGTTTTCAATTCGCTATATGTGTGTGTACGGATGGCAATCTGTCGGCTGTCTTTTATACTCTCTTTTATATTGTGCAGTGCAAATAACAAAGTGTATTAAGAGGGTGTTGCAACACCGAATGAAGAAGGGAAAAATAAAAGAAAAAAACGCACACAGCGGAATTCAACAATTCCATACGGCAAAATGCTGTCTTTTGCATCACATGTGTGACAGAGGGCAACCATCATACGAGTTTCAGGAAGATAGTGTGAGTATGAATGTGAGTGAGAGGGAAAGGGAGGGGGATGTGAGAGATAGGTGAGTAATAGAGAGGCAAATAGAGTGGAATAAAGGAAGAGATATAGAGCAAAAGTGAAGGGTAGATTGATAGAGAGAGAGAGAGAGAGAGAGAGAGAGAGAGAGAGAGAGAGAAGAGAAAGAGAGAAGGGAAAAGGAAGACATTGATAGAGAGAGAGAGAGAAAGAGAGAAAGAGAGAAGGGAAGAGGAAGACATTGATAGAGAAAATGGGAGAAGGAAAGAGGGAGAGATTAATAGAGAGAAAGAGAGAGAGAGAGAGAGAGAGAGAGAGTGAGAGAGATAGAGAGATAGAGAGAAAGAGAGAGGGGGAGAGTGAGAGAGAGGGGGAGGTACAGAGAAAGAAAGAGGCTAAGAAAGGCAAAGATCGAAAGAAAGACGGAAGGTAAGCCAAGAGACAAACTAAAGGCTGACAGAGCACGAAAATAGAGAAAGACAAGTGCGACAGAACGGGAGACATAGTGAAAAAGTGAGAAAAAAAAAAATTCAACAGCAACGTGATATGTAATATCTAATATATGATAGGAAAGCACAAGTGTGGAATATGTAATTTTAGCAAATAACCTATCCGAAAAATAACATTTTCGCTGTCGAAAAGAAAAGAAGTGAATCGAAAACATAGAAAATGGTTAAATTGGGTTCTTGATAAACGAAGTAACTAAAGACGAAGGGTGAATATGTAAACGAAATTCGAACAAAAATAAAAAGAATCATTCGCGTCAAGCATATTTGAGTACATGTGAAACGTAAAAAAATTCAGGTAGTGTATTGTTCTATGTTCGTTCACCCTGATTGCTTTCAATGCATTGCAATTCATATTTTTGGAAATGTAATTCCAAAAATGTAAATTCAGCGAGATATTGTCGTCAGACAACGTCGAATGAAAGACAATATCAACGAAACTAAAAAATGGGTTCAACACTATGCTTTTGGATATGCAATAAAATGCGCGGCTAAACCGTATATTGTCATCGATTCGATACAAGTATCACATTTCGATCGCTCAAGTGGCGACAATAAAACAGTTCGTTCACCTTCATCTTTCTCTCTCTCTCTCTCTCTCTCCATCTATTTTCTTACCTACTCTCGCACTTGCTCGCATCAACTTGCATTCTCCGATAGATTTCTAATATAAATAAATGTATTCAAATTGCAGCTTAGATTTACACATTCAATATTTATCCATTCAATTAATTATTTATTGTCGTCCCAAATCAGAGAACGTGATTTTGCGAATATTGATTTATTCGGGCCGCTTTCGAAGGTGTCGATACACACACACACATATATATATAAAATCGATCGTTTGGTCCGGGTTTGCATTGAACAAACATAAATTATTTTAGTTACAAATTTATTGCTGGCTTTATATTTTAGTCCAGCCTTCGATATGATTCATTTTATAGATTGTTATAAATGATATTTAATTGGTGATTTTAGATATGCATTTTTGAACACGTTCACACTTGGAAGTGACAACGACCAAATAAAACAAATAAAACGCACGAATTTTAGATACGAATTTGTTGTTGCATTCAATAGTTTATTTTATTATCTTTTCGTCTCAGTGTATTGACTTATATCTTTGTTTAGGCACATTTACATCGGTCAAAGAATTTCAATTTTCATATAAACAACAAATTAATAACATATTTTGGAATTTTGTTATGCGACAAATCGCAAAAAAACATGTGCCCATGTTCATAGGTACGTGTAAATTGCAAAAGCATACATTCGAAAGCGTAAGAGTTGAACGCAAAGAACAAATAAAAAAAACCAATGAATTACTAAGCCTTTTACAGAATAATCACATAATTTTCGAATGCATTCGAAATACTTGGGTGATAATAAATTTTTGACCGAAAATTGGTACAAATGTACATTCGAACTCATTTCGGATCAAAATGCTAAAATTGTCATACATTCGGCTATTAAATTGGCTTTGAAATGTGAAAATATTTTGGATGGCTTTTCGCACTACAAATGACGGAAATATACATTTTATGTGCGGTTATAACTGGATGAACGTGTATTGAATCGATGCATCTCTTGATCGCACTGCAAAATTCCAAACCGATGCGTCTTCCGGTGGTTTTTTCGGTAATATGGGTTTTGGCTTTGATTCTCAACATTTTGCTTTGCAATTTTGAAGCTGTTTAAATTCAACATTCCACTTTTGAATTTTTATGTTTGGCAGGCTCAAACTCTTTTACTCTCTCTTTCCTCTTTCTCTCTCTCTCTCTCTCTCTCTCTCTCTCTCTCACTATCTCTCTCACTATCTCTCTCCCTCTCTCTATCTCTATTTCTCTTCCCTTCTCACTCTCTCTCTCTCTCTCTCTCTCTCTCTCTCCTCTCACACACCCTCTCACTATCTCTCTCACACTCGCTCACTCTTTCTCTCCCTCTCTCTATCTCTATTTTTATCTCTCTTCCCTTCTGACTATCTCTCTCTCTCTTCCTCTCTCTTGGTGACAGTATTCAAAATATGTCTCACACTTTGCACTGAGCACCAATCCTTAACCACAAAGCAATGAAATCAATCACAGCTCAGCGAATAATGTTTAAAGTGCATTTATTTGGCGGCTTTTCATTGTTTAAAGTTTCCATGTCGTTTGATGCACTGATGTGCAAAATGCCGATGAATGTGATTTATTATGTGACTGCTGCTATGATCGCGAGTGTGTGTTTGTATTTTTGCGACGTTCAAGTATCGATTGTGCATTTGACATGTTCGTTTTGAAATGTGATGCTTTTGCATATCCACAATGGGGTTGAAATGTTTTTTTTTTTTTTCATTTTTGTATCATTTTTCTGAAAGGCCGTATGCCATTTTACATGTCAATCAAGTTCAAGTAGATGTGGAATGCCATTTTCACGTTTGGCCGCATCGGCATAAAATGGATTTTGACAGTTTATGTGCGCCGCACATTGTAAATTAATTTTCTAAAACGTGTTCAATGACGCGTATTTATAAATTTTAAGCATTTTCGATTGTCAATCATGACATGCATGAAACAATCCCACCAATTGCATTTCGATATTTCGAGATAATTGCTAGATATTTATAAATTGCTACGTTTTGATTAAATACACATTTAAAATGACCCAGTTTTCTAGCCTCATAATTATTATCGATACACATTGAAAAATGTATAATTATTGGCAGAAATTATACAATCGATCGATATTCTCATAATGAAATTGTGCGATTTTTTTTCTACATTACAATATTTACGACCATTGTTGGAGTTGACAATTTTTTTATGGTTGTTGTTGTTGTTGGTTGCACCGCACTTAATCGAACTGCAAATCGGGAATACAATTACATTTTTGGCATATTTTAAATGATGTGGAAAATTTTATAATTAATATTTCTTGTTTTAACTGCATTTATCACACATGCAAACCCAATTTTCCCATATTTATGCGACTCTGTACTCAACTCATTATTTATCACGTGATTTACTAATGCTGAATTCATTTAAATTATTAACTTTGGCTCTCTCTCTCTTTATCTTTCTATCTCTCTCTCCTCCTCTCTTCCTCTCTCTCTCTCTCTCTCTCCCTCTCTCTCTCTCTCTCTCTGTCTCTCTGTCTCTCTGTCTCTCTGTCTCTCTGTCTCTCTGTCTGTCTTACCTACTCTCTTTTCCTTTCCTTTCCTTTCCTTTAACTTTTGTTTACCATCTCTCATTACCCATATTCGTACCTCTTTTATCCTAGCTTTTATTTCTTCTCTCTCTTCTTTCACCTCTGTCTCTCACCGGAATTGCTTTTCAATTCGAAATTGTTGTATTTTCAAGTTAGGAATTTTCAACCAATTTCGAAAACTTGATTTGTGAAAATCAACGCCAACCGGAAATTCATACAGAAAATTTACCGAATTATTTGATTTATTTATGCATATTGAGAGCGAATATGATAGCTGTATGCAATCAATTTTAAACATTTCCAGTAAAACCAAATTATTCATTTCACCTACGATTTTCCATCATAATAACTCTGCTCCCTTTCTCTCCCACACACACTCCTGATATCTTCCTCTTAGTTTTACTCACGTTCTCTCTCTCTCTCTCTCTCTCTCTCTCTCTCTCTCTCTCTCTCTCTCCCTCTTCTCTCTCTCTCTCTCTCTCTTCACTTCATTCTCTTTCATTCATTCACTCACCACAATTAATGCTATCGTTTTGAAATAATTGAATTTTTCAGTTTTCATCCATACCGCAATTCAGGCATCGGGCTAATGAATTACCAGATTTGATGGCAGGAAATCGCGGTATTGATAATCGAAAATTCAGGAAATAACTTTTCGTAGTCGTCAAATTCGAAAGAGCAAGAGAAAAAGAGAAAGAGAGAGAGCGAAATTCGGGAACAGAGAGTAGCGATTGAAAATGTGATTTTGTGGTTTTTCGGTAAAATTCGAAATGCATCATGTTCCCATGGCCGTAAGTTTCTACCAAAAATCAATTAATAATAATTTACGAATCATTTATATTATGCGATCGATGTTTCCGTGTATGCAATGCAACTCCTACTATTTGTAAATAAATTGTTGAATCCGTGCAACCGAATCGATTTATCAAAATGTTTCGTCTGTTGTAAATATCTTTGTTCGTCGTTGCTGATGGTGTTTCAACGTTTTTGTGTTGTGATCAATCGTTTTGTGACTTTGTGGCTTTGACTTAAATTTCAGATATTGAAATCATGAGAACATTTATCATTTTGCGTCAACACACACTCACACACACACACACATATAAATCCACTGATTTTTATTTTCATCTTCATCTTCTCTCAGTTGGTTTAAAATTCATCAATTGCCCGCCATTCTCAATAGTATATTTTAAATATTCAGTGAGCTCTTTAAAATAAACAGGCATAATTTGCGTGTGTATTTTTCTTGTTGAAGCGTCTTGCTTGAAGTCAAAATAAAGGGCCAAACATCTTTATCGACAACGTCAACGACAGCACGACAGCATAAAACAACATTCAAAACAACACTCACACACACACAACATGCAAACAATAAAATTCATCATTCGACAGGAGTCAATCAATCAATCAATTATGCGCACATTTGTTTACAACCGTTTATTGAGTATCAAAACCATTTCACGGGGCCTCTCGTTCATCTCGTCGTTCTCTTTGACATTTTCATACGCATAACTTTCTTGTGTGTATGTAAATATTGATGTCGATGTCGATGTCGATGCCGATGCCGATGCCGATGTGGGAGTCAACTACACTGCCTTGCTTCCATCGTTGTTTGTTGCCGTTCCGCGTTCACGATATCTTTTTCACATGCCATGTTTCATTTAAAGTACATAAAATATTTAGAGAAAAGTTGTCTTCGCATTGTTTGAATAGTTGAATAAATCTTGTATCGTGCGGGCAAGCAAATGAGCGTGTGCTCATTCGGTACAATTTGCTTTGAACACTATTCATTGGGAATTTCACTTGTTGAGCACGTATCCATTTCGAAATGATTTTTTGACAGTCCGTTTGATTTTGATCCATTTCCTAGTCTCGTCCATTTATTTAGGAATGTGAATGCCTCAATCGCCTTATGAATATTCATCGAAGTGAACGCATTTTTTTCCCTTATTTTTTCTTTGTAAAACGAAGTAATAATAATCGAGAAGCCACTTAATTGATTGAATACGCTGGTGGCTGCTTACTTTTAATTGCAAATGAACTCGTTCATCGATTTGTCAATATTTTAAGAGAGAAAAAACAACATTTCACTTCATAGCCTTGGGATCATAAATTATCCAGTTTTATTACGAAAAATGGCTTTTAAAATTTTTTTTCACGAATAACTCACTGTCAATCATCTTATTTGAAGATTTATGAATTTCCTTTAAACAATTCGAATTTTGTGTGAATTACATTTAGATATAGACAGTCAGTTCGTTCATAAATGGCATTTAATGTTGCAATTCAATTGGAAAATTGAATGGAATGTTTTAAACTATCAAATATCTATTTGAAAATATCATAAATTCATAATCATCGTTTAGCAGTTTCGTTTAAATAGAAATTTACGATCTGCTGAGACTGTTCAAATGAATTCTTTTGCACTTTTACGTGATGAAACGCACACAATAAATGCCTAACGGAATAAATTACTTTACAGTTCAATGCAGTGATCAATTTTAAAATTTCTATTTTAAACGAGCATTTTCTGCCAATGAAACTATTTTTAATGCTAAACAGATTGAGACAGCCATTGACTAGACAATGTTTTTGTTATGTTTTTCCTTCAAAAAAAAAGAAAAAAAAATAGACGGCTTAATGGATACTACACTTTATTACAATTCGCTTCTGATCACTTTTAATGGGCACTTTTCTTCTTTTCATCTGAACCGTCTTTTCTATAATGAAATTTTTATTCGATGAAATGAAGGTAAACAATGAATACAACGCACAGCGAATACGGTCATGCAATTTTGCAACGAAGCACCTTATAAGCATATAATTTATGGAAAGAAAATTAGTAGCCAGTGCATAAACACCGTTATGCTTTGTCTACCAATAGACTGCCACTGAAGTCTTAAATCAACTTTGAATAACACATTTTTCAAAAGCATACAAGAATCGCAGTATTCTTAGAATATTTTCTACTATTGCGCGCCATTTAACACTTTTTTTACTGCAAATTCCTTTCAAAAGAATTTTTAAGAGCATGCCTAAGAGCATTCGTTTAATTAACGAAATTATATGAAAACGAACATTGAATGAACCATAAAAAAGATTCTTTACGAAAATTGATCACATTTTATTTTCTTCATTAGTTTTTATTTCTATATTAAATGATATTTAAAACTATCAATTTCAATTTCAATTCAGTCTCAGACACGCGTGATAATTTGTTGAATCAAAACCAAGTGAAACGAAATAATGTGAATTCAACAACAATAACAGCAACAACAACAAAATATGATGGAAAATTCTCGAAAATGAAGTGGGCTATTTTTAGCATCGTACGCATATCATAAATTATTTATCAAGTACACAGCAAAATTGCTATAGATGTCGGTTGCAATATGCATATTAACGAAACATAAGCTCTTTATTGTTTTTTTTTTTTTTTTTTTTTTTTTTTTTTTGTCATGATGACGATCTCTTGCTTGCTTTCGCTGTTTTTCTCTTAATTTTTTTCTTTTTCATTCTCTCTCTCTCTCTCCCCGTCTCTTTCTCTCTCTCTCTCTCTCTTCTGTCTCTTTCTCTCTCACTCTCTCTCGCTCTCTCTCTCTCTCTCTTTCCCAGTCTTTCCTGTTCTCTTGTGTAATTGAGTATTTTTTCCATATTCGATTTCATTACCATTATTAATGCACTGTTAATATCTTTTCTCTCTCTCTCTTCTGATCATCAGAATCTGATGGTTGTTTACTTCATTTAATGTACTCACCCAATCATATAATTTTTTATAGTTGTTGCTTTTTTATATGAGATTTTTCCGAGAAAATGAAATAGAGAGAAAGAGAAAGAGGGAAAGAAAGAGGGAAAGAAAGAGGAAAAGAAAGAGGGAAAGAGAGAGGGAAAGAGAGACAGAAAAAGAGAGAGAGGCGAGAGAAAGAAGGAGCGGGAGAAAGAAGGAGCAAGAGAGGGATAGAGTACGAGAGCGAAAGTCAGATAGAAAAAAAGATGAAGAATTAAAGACAGAGACAGAGACCGAAAGAAAAAAAAAAAAAAAACTAAAATAGAAGGCCAAAAAGTTTGAGAAAGAAGAAATAAAGAAAAGAGACAGAGTATCGATGTGCATAATCAAATTGTATTGTCCAGACGCTCTTCAAGATTCATTGGAAGGCTGTAAAAATGATCGCAAAGCAAAAAAAGTTGAATTGGTATCCGCCGCCGTTGGACATATCGAGGTACGTAACATCAAAATAATTTTGGTTCGTTAAAATGGTGAATAACAAGTGAATTTGTCAAAATTGCGCCAACAGCAATTTTATTATCCCATGCACTTCATAATCATTATACTGTTGACTGGCCCCACGAAGCTTAAACGGATGACGGACGATGAACGACTGTGCATTGTATTACCTCGTCCATTACGTTACTATGGTGGTTTTTTTTTTTCTTTTTCACTTGTGCTGGTTTTGTGAATTGAATGAGCAAATTCGTAGTGTCTTTTGTTCGACTCATCTGCCTTGTTGTTTGTCAAAACGAAAGAAATGAAAATATGAAATGTAAAAAACGAAGAAGCAAAAATAATATAAGCAGAATATTTGTGGGGACAAACTGAAGAAATGTACGGCATTTTGCATTTTATTTACATATTTTTTGCATTCGAGACGGGCGAAGAAGAAGAAGAAGAAAAAAAAATGTGCGATCCATGAAAAATGAATATTGAATTTGTGTATACGGTGCACGTTTTCATCTGAAATTGTGCTGGTGGCAGACAATGTGCATCATGTTTGTCGTTCTTGGCAATGGATATTTCGTTCGTTCGTTCATTCGTTGGTTTTTTTTTTCCGTTAAATTTCAATTAGAATGATGATATAGCAAGGAAGAGCCGGAGTCTGAATGGGAAAACATGAAAATAATTCTCAAACGAGTTATAAAATTAAATGTATGACAACATAAAATTGGACAAATATGATGCGAACAGTATGAAAACAGTGTGCGAGCACATTCAACTCACGACGGAACAAAGCCACTCAAAAATTGCCATGCTACATTGAAGAAGAATGGTGAACGACACACAACATGAAAAAAAAGGGAGAAAAAAGAAATCATATCAGCTGAATTTGCATAAAAATGAATGAACAAGAAGAACCTTACACAATGATCACAACCGTTCTGAATATCAATTGGCATATTATAGAATTTTCTATGTTCATCAGATGCAAGACAGAAAATTAAAAGAACCAAAGAAGAAGAAGAGAAAAAAAAAGACAAGAAAAATGTTTAAAACGAACAGACGAAAACATGTTTCAGCCACTTTTTGCTTTAATTTTCGACTAAATCAAATTTTTCATCATCCCAAAACCCAACGGAATGAAAAATAAAAATAAAAAATACATAATTTTCATATGATTCTGCATTTGCTTTGCACTCTCCTTCGGTGTGTTTTTGAAAAAAATTTCAGGTGCATTCAACAAAACGTATTTCCATTTCATTTCATTTCATTGAATGTGCATGTGCATGTGCATGTGCATCGTCAAGATAATTTCAACCGTGAAAGGATCTAATTCGATTTGTTTGCCGATTTGCTCCAGTTACGTGTGAATGAAATCAGTGAAAACAAAAGAAACGTAACAAAAGAGGCGCGCATTAAATGTTTAAAAGGCGAGTCAATAAGGAAACAAAAAGGAAACAAAGACACGCACTGAAGATGATGTTAATGGATTCATTATCCAAAAATTATGGTTTTTTATTCCAATGGAATTGTTATGGCGGTAGGATTGTTTCATGATTTGTGAGAACCTCTAACACCGACGACCATAAATTAGTATGTAGTTTTTTTTTCCATTTTCTTCCATACATTTTGGTTAATTATCCATCTTCAAGCCTATTGTTTGTTCAAAGCCGACCAATTTCATTTGGTCATCGGTGTTTTTATTGACTTTACACGAATGATTTTCTTTTTTTATGGGTTTTCATATAAATATTGAAACCACATCCGTTATTTTTATGAATCATTTTAACAAATGTGCAATTTTTAAGGCAATTTACAGAAATTGCTACAATTTTTTTTTTTCTTTTTTTTTCTTTCTTTTTTTTTTGGACAAGAAATGAAGAACTGTCTTTGGTTATGAAATGAAATTAACAAAAATCGAAAACATATGGCATTTGAGATTTTTTCGATTAATTTTCATGCAAGATGCAAAGCGATCCGCCTTCGTAATGTATGTTACCGTCAGTGTAATAAATTTTCTGTCGAAAATGCACCATTCCAAATGCAAGGCCAGATGAGTTATGTGGTTTAAGCGTGTGCAGCGCACAGGTACTGACAATAAAAATAACTCAAAATGTGTTAACACATTGTTTTAACGTGATCTAGCAATTTTTTCTCTATCATCATTCCTTTTATTTTGAAAGAAATTTCAGCCAAGACACAAGGCACAAGACAGACAGACAGACGAATGAATGGAGTTAAAAAGAAAATGATGAAATGAAGAAGAAAAAAGAAAAGATTGAAAAACAAAATGAGAGAGTGAGAGAAAATGAAAATAAGAAAGAGTGAGAGAGAGAAGGGAAGAGAGATAGAGAGAGAGAGAGAGAGAGAGAGAGAGAGAGAGAGAGAGAGAGAGAGAGAGAGAGAAAAGTAATTGTGAGAGAAAGTGTAAAAGCAAAAAAAAAAAAAATCCATTTACTATGAAATATGCTCGGATTGCCGAAAGTGCACTTGCAAGCATACCCAAACCAATCTGCAAGTCATATTTCCATTTAACACCTTACTAACGAAATTTCATCCTTGTTCGGGCGCGAACTGAAAACAACCAATATATAAACACATTTCCAAAAGAAAAAAAAAAAAAATAAAACGAAGAACCTGATGCTCTCTTGATAATTCATGAAAAAGTAGCCGAGTCTTTTCGGTTGAAAACAATGTGCTGAAGGTTATTAAAATATATTTCCTAATTCTTGGACGTAGATCATTTTTATTATCTCAGTTTTTCGGCAACGTAATTGAATCTTGGAAAAAGGGAACATTTTTCAACTTTTTTTTCTATTCTTGAATACGGAACGGAGTCAGATACTGCAGTGTCTGATGAATTTTTTAATTTTTTTTTTTTTTTTTTTCAATGAAAAAAGGATTTATTTTTTTTTTTTCTATTTCATTTTAAACAAACATTAATATGATTACAAAATGATTTATTGAAATTAAACCATTTGACATTTCAATTCAGTTCTTTTTTTTTCTCCATTGAAAATATTTAAATCCACATTTCGTTTAATAATAATAAATCGAATTCATATTTTTCAATAGAATTTATGTTTTCAATTTAATATTGTGTTTGTAATCTAATATTGTGTCAATTTTACCATAATCAAACTAGCAAACAATTTTAAATTCCAATTTAAATGTCAAAACAATGATCAGGTGAAAGTTTTTTTTTTTCATGCTAACGATTCATTAAATTATCAATATTATGAATTCAATAGAATTTCAAATATGATAATATGTTTTGCTATTCACTATTTTGATAAATCAATATGAAATTGCTATAAAATGCACACGTTGACACAAATAACACGATTTTCTTCACAAAAAGCCTTAAATAGCTGTAATTTTTTCTTAAGTGGAAATATATCATCAAATATTTATGAGCAAATCGTACATTCAATTTGAAGAAAAAAAATGAGCGGATATTTTCAACATGTATACTCGTATCTTAGTTGAACAAATGCACTCAATGCAAATTGTCTCTTGTCAACTGATTAAATATTCAAAATAGTTTTTGTTTTTGTTTGAATTTCATGTTTTTATTGCTGGAAATGTTATCATGAATTATAATAAACGATTTAACAATTTTCTTCATTCTTAAACCAATCAAATTGCAATAGTTTACAATGCGACTATTATCTATTCTTTTTCTAGTCATTCTATATGTGATGTTAACACTACATTGTCTCACCCCATATCAGTTTGTCTAGATTGAAAAAGATTGAAAAGAAATAAAAGAAACTTAAACGAAATTGAAACATGAATGGACATGAAATTGAGAAAGAGAAAGAGATTGAAATGAAAATGAAAAGAATGACGAAATTGAAACGAAAGTGAGATTGGAATTAAATTGAAAAGAGGTGAATTACGAAAAAGAAAGGAATATGCAAGAATAAGAGATTGAAATCGAAATCAAAATGAAAATGAAAAAGTGATTGAAATCAATGATACTCACATTTCAATCACTGCATTTGCAAATCAATTTTGACGTCAATTTTAACATGAATTGAAAAAACTCAATTTATAGCAGATCAAATTTACAAAATAATCATTTCCGATCATTTAAGTAATTTTGTAAATAAAATAGTCATTTTGAATGACTTGAACTTTTTTTTTTACGAAATTAGCATACTTCAAAGTATTATTTATACTGTATTTGAGGTAGAATGGTGAAATGTCAGTATTTGAAGAGTTGAGTGGATACGATCTGATGAAATCAGCTAATTTTGATCAAGACATAATGATCAACTCCAAAAAATAATCAAAAATGTCGAAGGGTCCATCTCGATGAATAAATTCCAAAAACTTGATTGACTTGCAAAAATTCAAGAAAAACTTGTGTACAAATGAGTAAACGTATATGTTACGTATTAGTATCAAAAAGAAATCATTTTATTTAATTGCGAACATTAAAAATGTTTCGCGAAATTGTGCATTTTTCTGCACCGAACCCAAGTGTTGTAAAATTGTTCATGTCTTCAATTAGCGAACGACGTTTTGAAAAAGTCTTTTTCTGCAGCAATATTTCTCAATCAGTTGTTTATACAACACGAATAACGTCTAAAAAGAATAAAATTGGAAAATTCGAATGAAAAATGATATCGTAAACAATATGTGTGACAGGTGAAATTCAATGTGATCGATAATGAATTGATTAACAAAGTTAAGAAATTCAATATTTTTCTTTCTTTTGCGCGTGTAGAAAAAAAAAAGCATTGAAAACATTTATTGAATTAGCTTCGGGGGTCATATAAACTGCATGTCATAAGCGATAAATTAAAATGTATTCATTTATAAATAGATTTTGTTGGAAATAATTTATATTTTGAGATATTTCATAAGTTGCAGCTGTTAGATTGTGAATGGAATTTGTTGCTAAAGGGTAATTTTTGATTGGCATTTTGAATTTGTTAGCCACGCTTGAATGAAATGTATCAATTGGATGCGTGCGACCGCTTGTCAAACCGAAATCTATTTTCAATTTGATAGTTTTAACCACGAAAATTACATGCCATTTAACCACTGAATTGAAGCAAAATCAATAAATTTCCAATTAATCATTTTCAATGCTCTTCAACCCACTCTTTCTCATTTCTGTTTTGTTGTTTTTTTTTTTTTCCAAAATATTTGTGCACATTTCTAATTTTATTGTTTATTAAATTGATTGTAAATTAAACAATCTCTCCATAAATAACAAACTTTAGTTCAAATGTGAACTAGAATTGTGTTAGAGCGAAATTCGATTGGATCGTTTAATTTAATTGAACCGGTGGCTTTTTATCAATTTATATTTAAATGGGAATATTTTTCGGGTCGATTGTTGGATTTAATGTTGTTGTTGACTAAATTACAATTTTGTGAAATAACAACAAGAAAAAAAAAAAAAAAAAAAAACAATCCATTTGTTCGTTGACGAGAGAATTTTGATGGCATTTTGCCCGTAGTTGTTGTGTGTTCAATTTAATATGTATCGAGCCATCACACTTTATATGGTCGCATGTCAAATGCAACCCATCAACATTTCAATTCAAATCCATATAAAATATAAATCGTTTTGTTCAAAAACTGCATCAAATTTATTGAGCGTGTTTTTTTAGTTAAAACTTAGTTGACAAATAGCCGTATAGTTTGATTGAAAGCAGAGCAGACACACACACACACACACACGAGAGAGAGAGAGAGAGAGAGAGAGAGAGAGAGAGAGAGAGAGAGAGAGAGAGCGAGAGAGAGAGGAGAGAGAGAGAGAGAGAGAGAGTAAAATGTGTTACGAGTTACGACGCGTGTCAACGACACATGCAAATTAATGGAAAGTAGTTATGGTTTTTGCAATTCGAAAAGATTCATTAACTGCACTGTAATGGCAATTTTACCGATTAATGGCGAGCAAATTTGCTATCTCGCCCAATCTCTCTCTCTCTTCTTTCTCTCTATCTCTCACTCTCTCTCTCTCTATCTCTTTCTCTCTTGCCATTTCTCACTCACTCGCCATAACTCGAGAAAAACTGTGCACACACATTCCAAAAATGGATGACTATGCAATAATAATCGTGAAATTGTTATTTATAAATTTATTGTCAACTAGGCAAAAAACGGTTTTATAACCTAAATGGGTTGTTTTTGGTGTGTTGAAAAAACGTTTACGTGCCTTCTCACTCTCTTACACTCACAATAGTTATTTGCAGTATTTTAATTTCGATCAATTTGCAAAACCGTTCTGGTTTTGTTTATTATGCTCATGAGCCCAAGCTGAATAGCTCGAGTAGGTATAAAAAAAAATTATATCGCACAATGACAGAATTTTACCGCGCGCACAACCAACTCCATTTTCATAATAATAAATAAACCGGCGAATGAACAAAATAATTCAAAAAAAAAAAAAAAATAAAATAAAATAAAGAGAAAAAAAAAACAAACACGAAATCCATACAAAAATGAACTGCATTGCAGGTTGCAGTACATATTCGTTTTTCATATTTTTCGATTAAATTCTTGTATACACGCACGCTTTCACCATATTCTTCTTTTAAAGCCGACTCAGTTTTTTGGTTTTTTTCATTCTATTTCTTCCAACGATCGTACAAAACTGAATAAAAACAGCAACAACAGCAAGTGAATTTATTTGGAGTTTTGCATCGGTTTTTGATTCCGCCTATGAATGCGGTAGAAAAATCGCCGGCCAAGAACTCATAGAAATTCTTATTACACTCAAATGGCAAACAATCGACTGTTGACAGGCATAAACACTGAAAAAATAGAAAAGAAAAATGGCAAAAAGTTTGAAAAGGATGGAAGAATAGAATTTTGAAAAAAGGAGATAGAATGAGCAAAAGGCAAGAAAGAGAAAGAGAGAATAAGAGAGAGAGAATGAAAGAGAGTGAGAGAGAGAAAGAGAGAGAGAGAGAGAGAAAAGGAGAGAAAGAAAGAAAGAGAACAATAAAGAGAGCAAAGCAGTGCCAGTTTTCTAAGCACTCGGTTTTAAAGAATGTGCATTGAATTGTGCGGCAATGGTTTTGTTGTGTGCTACGGAAATATCCACAAAACACACAAAATGAAAAATAGAACCAAACCGATTATACTCATGCATTGAAATCATAAAGGAAACATTATGCCATTATCATAAAGTAGTTGCAAAACCATATTTCGAATGTTCACTTTTCATTTTGAGAAATTCACTCTTTTTTTTTCACTTGATTCAATGGGATTATTTGTAGCGTTCACATTGGTAATAATAGCAAACACACATCAACCTGATGAAAAATTGCGCTTGCACTATGGCACCATGCGAATTGTGAATGCCAAAATTAAACATCATATTATGAGTGCATGCGGCAGAATATAAAAAAAAAAATTAACTGCATTTCTTATTATGATTCGAGCCTGAATTAAATATAGAATGATGATTTTCGTTGTTGATTTGAGTATAACTGAGCTAATGGCATGGATATAAACAAGTACGATGAATTAAGATCCACTCTATTTTCTTTCCATCCGAACCGAGTCGCATAATAAGAAAACAGAAGGGCCATGACGATTCATGACGAATTTCATGCGAAAAAAATGAAATGCAATCACTGACAAGAAAGTTCATTTTTTTTTTGTTCAAAAAATCTTACAAATGGAAGCAAATTAGGGAAACTCAGGCAAACATGATCATGCATTGTACTTTCTTTTCGCCCATTAAATTGTGATTACCTTCGCTGAAATGTATCGAATAATTGCAATTTGTAATCTTGCATGTGTACATTACTTGTTTCGATGTTTTTATGTTGTGCTCGTTTACAGTTACTATATATCTGTGTCATTATGCTCAACAAATTCCTGCAAGCGCTAACGATTCAATGGAACATCTTGATCAGAAATTCATTATTCCTTTGCTGACTACAAATTACAAATTTCAACTCAAATTCACTGGCAATTAAAAATTTACTTCTCTCATGTTTTAGTTCGTATTACTTCATTTGGATCACTTTTTATGCTGCACGTTTCAAAAATACTGAAATTATTTGTGAAAACAACATTGAAAGGATAGTGTTAAAATGAGACCTTGTTACATTTTATCTTATCGCACATTGTAGTGTGCTAAAAAGAATGATAACAAATTACATCTGAGTTTTGTGAATGAGTCATTCATTTTTATAGTTCCGTTTGGATTTTCAACATCAAAATTATTCTCATGTGTATTTTCAAAATAGTTTTGCACATTTTATATTAATGCGATATGTACACTTGAATGTGCACATAAATGCGCATACATTCATACATTATTAACACATTTCAAAATGGAGCAGATTTTCCATTAGTTTTTGTTTTTGTTATTTCGTAAAAAAATCATTACATTTCGATCCATTTGCACTATATTTTTATTACGTTTTCTTCTTACGGTGTAATTCAAACTAATTTTCGTGGTGAAAATATAGTGAAAGGTCAATTTTCTTATTCCCAAGTCAACACAACAGCATTTCGAAAGATACAATTTCATTCAAAGAACAAGTTTTCAAAGTCAAACATTTTTCTTCAATCCAAATACTGTGAATACAATGCATAACTGTGAACTAGTTTGTAAGTCTAATTTTATGTAAAATGGGTGATTTTCAGATTTAATCAGATCTCTATAAAATTGAAATGGTGTAAATAAATGAAAGTGTAATGTCAGCTATTGGAATTCCAGTAGAATAAGATCACCAATAAACTTTAAAATTTTGATCCATTGTTGAAATCCCAATCATACATAATCCAGCATTTTGTACAAATTTTCATTTTCCATTTCAGCACATTTTAATATTCATCAAGAGAAAAATCAATAATTTAGCGAAAATAATATAATTTCGTCTCTATTTTATTGATTTATAAAATTAGTTAAACCATACCGCTTTCTTCGTTTTTTTTTTAAAATTTTCTTAAAACATTTAATTTTACTTATTCTTCAAATCTTTTCCTTTTTTCTTTTAATAATCCTTTTATATCTTTTTTTTTGATTAAATTTCGAAACATAACTTTATGACAATTTTGATTCTTTTGCAATAGATCTTATTTCCTTTATTCTCACTTCCGCATTTTTAACTTTTGGACTGACGTTTTAACTAAAATCTTCTACTCCTTTCGTTTTAACTTGAATTTTTTGATCTTTGTTGTTTTGAATTCTGTCTCTTTAACTTCCGTTTCCAACATTAAAAATTTTTTTTTTTCCATCGATATAAACATTGGAACCGAATCCGTTCATCTAACGTATAATCATTGTGTATTCCTTTATTTATACCCTTGTTTGTTTAATTAAAACAATGCACAATGAACATTCAATAGACAAAATTGTTTGATAAATTATACGAAAACCGATGAAGTTTTGATTCATTAAAATGAACTTCTTAATTAAACGAAATATCCAAAATATGTTGCATGCATTTGCATGCATTCAGTAAATTTCATTGTTTGAATAATTTACATTGTAGTCCCAACATGAATTTCAACTTCAAACGGAGTAATAATGTGTCATTTTCAGTAATGAATCTCAGAATCAATTATATTGTTTTCAAAACGTATACGTTTCTGCAATTATTATCTGAAACCTATTGTCAATTCTCAGAATTAAATGCAACACGCGCGTCTTTAGAATTTTTTAACAATCGTGTATTGGTCGATTTTACAAAGTGCAGATTTTAAATTAATAATTTGTAATTAATATTTAATTGTAATCTATAATTCCATTTTCCTTCGTTTTTCTTCAATTCTCCTCTTTTCTCATCAACCATATTCTTTGAGCCTTTTCCGACATTTTTCATTTTTTCATTTATTAGTATTGCATTTGAATTGGAAAAAGCATGAAATCAAAGTAAATTGGAATTTATGTGAATGAATTATTTCAAATTCATAAAGAGCTCTAATCAATTTTTAGACTGCATTTGCCTTAATAATATAAATTAAGTACAACCATTTATCTACGACTGAGTTTTCAAAGTTTGTTTTTGTATTGGAAATTATATGCGAAAGGGTGTTTTTCGAATGATTTGTCATGAAACTTGCCGCAACGTTCATTTCAAATTTATGCAAAAAAAAAACTCGTCATAAGCTGCGTCCATTGTATTGCAGATTGGAGTACATTTGTTAGGAAAAAAAAAACCAACAAGTGAAAATATATTCAAAAACGAAAAAAAAAACATTGCGTAAACAATGAAATTGTTGTGAAGTTTAACAAAATTAAATGAAAATCAGGCAATGAATATTAAATTGAGTGTGACTACTGTCGAATAACTGATTGCGAGTTTTCGAGTCTGTCACCGCTAGCCATTTCAATCTTCCATCAACAATTGAGGCACTTGAATTTAAGCAAAATTCAAATTGGTCACAATGTTATTTGGTTGCTTTTATTCGTCTGCATTGTAATGTTATTTTCAATGGGCATAAATCAACATATATTTAATAAAAATTGTATTGGGCCATGAACAAAACACACACTGAAATACAATTGAATGAAAATTGTGACGTTTCTTATATGTTCTGATGGTTCATTGGTTTGCGCATTTTGCATTGCCAAATAAACAAAAAAACACGAGCGAAGAGTTTTCTTTCAAATGAAGCTCAAGTGTTTCCGAAAAAAAAAAATCATTCATTTTCAGCCAGATAAAAAATGGCCCAAGGAATGAGAGAGAGAGAGAGTCCCTTTTGTGTATCGGATTTCATTTTGTATTTAAAATTTGCGCGCATTCAAATTGAATATTTTCTTCGTTTATTTTTTTTTTTTTCGCTCTTTCTCTTTTCGCTTAGGGAAATATTTCAGCGTTTATCGACGGCAAACAGATAACAGTGAAACTTATAGCATGCCATAAATTATGTCTTCCTTTCAATGCTTTTGCTGATGCTGATGGTGCTGGTGGTAGTGGTGCTGCTGTTGTTGTTGATTTATCTTTAAGGAACAAAACAAACCAGAAGACTGGCACGAGCGAAATGTACACAATTTTATCTTCCAACGAATGAATAGGCGCCCAATTTAACATTTTTTTTTTCTCTTTCTTTGCTCTCGCTACGCTTTCAATTTGCAACTGTTTGCCGAGTGTGAGCGAAATAAAAACAAAAAAAAAAAACGGAAGTCCAATAAAATAAACGACTTTCAATATTTTACATTTTCGTAAATGTATTGACTTGAAATGACCACTTTCTGTGAATTTAATGCCAAACAACTCATTTACAAGCAGCAAAACGGAAAGAGACAATGAGGGTAAGGATGAGAGATGGAAAGTGAGACAGACACAGAGAGTGAGTGACAAAGAGAGAATATTTTGAAAAAAAAAAAAAAAAAAAAAAAAAACAGTGAGAAAGACAAAGAGGTGAAGAGAAAGAGAAGAAGACGAAGACAAAAAAAAACGTTTTCAAGCCTATAAACAATGGCCAAATATAAATAAAAATAAAATATAAGCAAAGTCCAACAATGAACTGAGATGAGAGCCCATTTAAACAATGTTAATCAGGGTTATCGCATTGAAGATTGATGACTGTGCTTTGAATTCCGAAAATTGATTTATAAGCTCAGTCAAATCTCTTCAATATGTAACAACAACAACAACAAGCACAGACACAAACTCATAACATTTAATTAGAAAATATTTGTCTCGAAAATATACAGCAGTTTATCTCATATCTAAATGAGTTTATTTACACTTTTTAATTGAATTATGCGGTTCGAACATAAAATTCAATTGTCTACTCGATTTTATGTGATGAAAGTCACAAATGCAAATGGAACAACTTCATTTCATTGCAAGTCTATTTCTTGTAATAAATTGTAATTTTACTAATTTTACATAGAGTTTATTGTGGCATTTATTATGAAATTCCTTAAGGCATTCAAAACAAACTTGTAATATTCAGTTTAATCATGATATTTGTTGTGCTCTGTGTTACATGCAAAATTCTTAACGCATTTTCACATTTCAAGAAACTTTGAAAATTCATATGTTATGCAATTCAAAGAATAATTCGTTGAGAAAATTAATGCTTTTGAAATTCTAATAATTAATAAATTATTATATTATTATAATATTAGATCGACTCAAAAAAAAAAAAAAATGCATCAATTCGTTATCATACGTTCTGACATCGGCGTGCCAAGAGAAGGGGGACATCGGCGTGCCAAGAGAAGGGGCATGTCAGGCGCAAAAATTGATAAGGGGTCCACCAAGTTTCGAAAAATTGAAGAGCAAAAAAAAAATGCCTTTTTACCCCCAATTTCACATTTTTCCAGGGACGTCCCGGTGCGCCAGAGGGGGGTCAAGGGAACACTGTGTTCGAACATATGTTCATTAGAATTTCAATCAAACCGAATGAGAATATTTACTATTTATTTTTATACGCAACGTGTCTTTATTGGTGTAAAATATTTAATCGAATTTCTATTAAATTGACCAAAGACTTATGTCTTATATAATCATGGAGATATGACTTTTTCGATGGAAAAAGGAAAAAAAAAAATGAAAAAAAAAACTTCATTTAAATCATTCCAACACAATATTTCAATGTAAAGTGTTATAAAGTGTTTTTCCGAGTGTTAAAATGAGTAATTCTCAAAAAAAAAAAAAAATGGGATTAAAATTAATAATTTCTCAACAAATCATTTTTCTTCGTTCGGTATATTCTCGGGCAATTAAGAGATCAGCATAAGTGAACGGATTAAATGAAATTTGATCAATTTGAAAATTGAAAATAGCTAAATGCATTGTATGATTAACTGACTTATGGTCATGGTTGTCATCTTCTAGTTTTCGTCAATCAATTTCAAAACATAACCGAAAGATAATATTAAGCCGGATATTCGATGAGGTATTAGTGTCACATTTAATTAGACCATTGCTTGAATATTTGAACGATTTACGTAAGTTGATGTATGCGTTGTATGTCAATCGAAATCAATTTCGGCATCGTTTGTAAAATTGCTCCGACAGATTACATGAGATTGATGCTGTTGTTTCGATTGTGTTTCGCATGAGTGAGCGCAAAGCGCAATGGCCAAATGACGAAGCATTATTAAGATTGAGCACAAGTTTTTGTCATCGTTTCGATGAATGAAAGACAGAATGTCATTGAACCATCATATTCTATACTCCACAGTTCATATTCCAACACTTCATATGTATATATAAATAAATAAGATTGCATTGCCCCCATATTTTTCGGTAAGATCAAAGCAAAATACATTCACCTTTCTTTTCAAAATGCACTTTTTCAAAATGCAATGATAATATTTATTTGATGAATTTATTCGATTTTGCAATGAATGACCAAATACAAAGTTTATTATCATCAGAAATGCAATATAATTACGGAATGTGAATAGAATTGCATAGTGCAATTTGAACCGTTCGACTTGAACAATGTATTTTCCAACTTTTTCTTCATAAATTTTTTTTTTTTTTTTTTTTTTATGATTAAGCAATTGATTGTGTGTCTAACACATCCAAATGAATACCATGGAATTGAACAAATGAATGGAGATAAATAGCCCGGAGAAATAGCGCCTCGATGTACGATGGCCCAAACAACATTCATTATACTTCACTGTCAAAACTAATGAAATAATGGAATTTTCGTTGAAATGATGAATTTCATGCAGCAGAAATTCATAAAAACTTTGAATTGAAATAAAAAGGAAACAGTTAAAGTAGCTGCGTCATCTAATGATCGAATGCATGTCTTTCAGTATGAAACCGAAAGAGATTGTTTGACACAAATCGGAAATACTTCGTTTATATTTTATCATGAACTCTTTTGATATTGCAGAAATTGGCTGATTTTTGTACATCATTCTCTCGCTCTCTCAATCTCTCTCTGGCTCGACCACACTCCCACTCTCTCTTCTCTCTCTCTCTCTCTCTCTCTCTCTCTCTCTCTCTCTCTCTTACTCTCTCTATCTCTCTCTCCCTTTCTCTCCCTCTTTCTCTCTCTCTTTCTCTCCCTCTCTTTCTCTCTCGCTCTCCCTCTCTCTCTCCCTCTCTCTCTCCCTCTCTCTCTCCCTCTCTCTCTCCCTCTTTCTCTTTCTCTCTCTCTCCCTCTCCCTCTCTGTCCTACAAGCTTACGATTTTGTTTTCTTCAAGTAAGAGATGGATTTTGACTATAATGTAAAGAGATCGACTCTGACTCTGATCAAAATCATACGAGAAGAACCTTTTTTAAAAGTCTCTGACCAAAAGACAGCTTTGAAATGCATGTTCGATTGTTTCGACATATAATTAAATCGCGCGCAAACGGAAATATCTAAACGAAATGAATGCCAATGGAACAAAGTTATGGCAGGCGGATTATTATTTATGAGTGGTAGCCGTATGTTTAACAATTTATTTCGTAATACTTTAAGTGCTTAAATCTCCTTGTATAGACGCTTGGTGTCAATGTGATTCTATGCAACCGTTTGTTGTAAATTGCTGCATTTTTTTCTCTCTTTTTTTTTCAATTTTTATCTAATTTCCTCTATGTTTCTCCCTTTTTTTTCTCTCCTTTTTTGTCATTTTTCCCTTTTTTTTTCTCTCTCATTTATTCCCATTTTTCGTTTCTTTCATTCCCATTTATTCTTATCTCTGTTTGTACAGGCCATTATCATCCAATTCACTCTATTCGATCAGTGTTGCATTTAAGTCAGTCGTTAAACAGTTTTAACCAAGTAAGTTCGATTGTTGCGATGACCCTATTGATTTCTCACAATAATTGTAATCTCACTTAGTTTGTAAATGTACTGTAGTTATTTTTGAATTGTATGCATCGAATCTTGCAAGTGGAAATAATGTGAATGTCAAACAGTTAAAACAGAGTAGTAGAAATGTGCAAAACGATCGATGAGAGATGGCATATAAAAGAAGAGAAAATAAAATGAGTGAATGAACAACTGGACCCGCATCATTTCATTGGCATCATCGTTTTGTGCTCGACAGCAGTACATTTTGCAAAAACATCAAAGGCAATAGCACCCACAGATTTTAAAATTCCAAACATAAAAATATGCATGACCGTAAATTGTACGGTAAACGATTCACGTTTGTCGATGTGGTCAAAGCGTGCGATTCAGTAGTGAAACAGCTGTTTTCATCAAATTTGCTACTTTTTCATTCCAATAAGCTACTCGTATCGTTCTAACTTCTTGTCATTTTTCAGTTTATACTGCGTTTAATTCAACATTTTATTTCTTGTTCTTTTCGCTCATTTTGTTGTGGTATGATTGCGCACATTTTGAATCGGTTAAATGGTTTTGTGATGCAATCGATTTGATTAGAGCGTGCAATAAACTGAAATGGTTGACACCTCTTAAATGGCCAAATGGCCTGAAAATATTGTGGCAAATATTGACGATCAGATAGTATTGTTTACGTTGTTTTTTTTTTTATGCAACAACGTATCGAAATGGTGCGACAGTTGAATTTACCGAGTCGTGTGTATGTTGCAAACTGGCCATGTAATCAATGCAATTCGATCGGTCGCCTTCAACGTTTTACCAATGCTGCAAGAACTTGGAATTATCGTATGCACTCTATTCAATGTCAACGGCAATGAACGCAACGAGACAGTGGCTTGTCGCTAGATTTTACTGGATGTTGACAGGCTCCGTTTATTTTTTTTTTTTTTTTTTCTTTTCTTCAAATCGATGCTGGAGACAAAACAACGCTTAATTATTTTGCTAATGGTATAGGTCACGGGCTCAATCACGGTGAATCAAAATGAAAGATAACATCCGACTATTTTTGTTTGTTTTTGTTTTTGTTTTAAATTCTTGCTTAAATTCTATATCGACCAGTTACGCCATTGCTTCGTCTAGTTCATTTTCCATGCCATTTCTTGCCATTTTGTTGAGTTTTTGTCGTTAAATTCTTTACTTGCCGTTGAATTTACTGCTTTCTGTTGAATTTTCATCGTTGGATTTGAATTCCCATTCTCTCTTCGAAATGATTTTGATATTTCAGAATGATTGAATGTTTGCCAGAAAAAGACCCCCGATTTCACGACTATGGAATTCATTTCAAATAAGAAACTATTTGGCAATCGAAAAAGCTAATACAAGTCTGCAAAGAATACTTTGTCATATTACATTTTATTATAATGAACAGAGACAGTTTTTTTTTTTCTTCCATTTCTTCGTCGTCTGTTGGGTTGTTTGTGCAAGTTGCAAAAGAATAAAAGCAAATGAAAAAGAAGAAAAAAGAATCGAATTTAATAGGAAGTTCAGAGCAAACATTAGAATGACATTGCTATCGAGCTACGAATGTTCGCGCACATACTCAAAATTGGCAATTCGGTTCCGCACACAATACGCAATAAAAATATAATGTGTTCGTTTCTCATGTTCCGTTCACTCGTTTGAGATTCATTTCTAGATGTACTTGGTTTGAGGCAAAAGCCATGTCTCTTCTTCTCTCATACACTTCTGCTCATTGAG
The DNA here is from genome assembly GCA_029041755.1 of Resseliella maxima. Taxonomy (NCBI): domain Eukaryota; kingdom Metazoa; phylum Arthropoda; class Insecta; order Diptera; family Cecidomyiidae; genus Resseliella; species Resseliella maxima. The sequence continues at coordinate 1,027,932 of JAQOWM010000056.1, read as the reverse complement.
TGAGTGAGCAAGCATATGAGTGTGTCTGTGAGCCAATCGGCATTGATTCATGTCGCGCTCCTTTATTTCGGTTTCTCTCTCTCTCTCTCGCTCTCTCTCTCTCTCTCTCTCTCTCTCTCTCTCTCGCTCTCTCTCTCTCTCGCTCTCTCTCTCTCTCTCTCGCTCTCTCTCTCTCTCTCGCTCTCTCTCTATGTGTGTATGTTGCGCTCCATTTTATTTATTTTTATTGAGTTTTTCCATTTCACAAATGACTGCAAATCCATTATTACCATAATAATGTAATGGTTTGAGCATATTTTTCTTGTTACCATTGCACAAGCTCGTTCAAATATCTCGTTTTTCACTTCTTTCTCTTTCGTTCGTTCGTTTACTGTATTGCCAACATTTAAACGACCGCGTAAAATCGATAGATAGAAATATTTTGCCGGTTTTGCAACTGAAACCAAACCAAACCAAACCGAAATTTATGTTTATGGAAACTCTTTACGTCATTCGATGTCTTTTGTCGACATGAGCATCTTTACATTTCTTTTAGTCGGTTGTCACATTTGTTTTCTTCGCAAACAAAGTATGCTGTTTGTTTTCTTCTATTTCGAAAATATTATGCGCATTTTTGATTCGCACTTTGTTTATGTGATTCATATCTGGCTTAAAGTAAATGACAATGGCAACATAAATATCAATACCAATGTAATGGCATTGAGATATCAATGGTTGAATCACATCAAACCGAAATGCGAAACAATGCGACATTTGAATTTGACCTTTTCCGGAATTTGTTTAACTTTTTAATTACCATTAAACTGTCAAATTAACTCGCAAACTCGATTATGAATGAATAAAATTTCTCTCTCTCTCTCTCTCTCTATTTCCCTCTCTCTCTCTCCTTCTCTTTCCCACTCTCTCTCTCTCTCCCTCACTTTTCCTTGCTTTTGCTGTTTCTCTCAGTCAATCCATTTTCAAAATATCCATTTGATCCTGTTGTTACGTGTAAGCGTCCATTTTGAAAAGTTCAATTCCGTCGCTTGGATTAATTAAGTTAAATTGGTATGGTTTTAGCTTTGTTTTAATCTGAAACACAACATGCTTGACGCAATATTGACGCATCTCATTAATAGATAGCCGGGCCGTACATTTCAAATGAATTACAAAAAGTAATCCCCGATTGCAAAACCGGAGAGTTATCGTTTATCAATCCATGCGAAAAGCAAATGGGCTCAAAGTAAAATATCATTGTGGTTTTCAATGTTCAACGTATTTGTACGTGAACACATTATCATCATCATCGCCGCTATTCCCCTTGAGAATTCAAATGCGATTGAAAATCTATTTGATGCGAGTAAATTGTTCACCTAATCTCGTAATTTCATTTATTCGGTCATAAAAGTGCCTTGTATCATGTACATCACATGCCCACTTCCATTCACTCTTTCTCTGTCCCATCGTCATTTCAATTTTCCAAGTTCCGGTCTAATCTAATTAGTGTCGATAAAACAAAATAAAAAAGAAAACAATAACGAAATCCAACGGGTGAATTAGTTAATTGGTAAAAGTTACTCGGTTTTGTATTCGTCAGTTTCGTATCGGTTGCATCGCATTCATGACATTATGAGATTACGGGTTTTCGTTTAATTGTGAAAAATGTTTAACAGCGCATATACTATACACACACACACACACACACTCATGGGCAAACAAAAGGCACACAGAGAAAAAAGAGCAAAAATACCAGCTACACATCGACTACGAGACAGGAATATCAGATAACTTTAACCATTCTCAATTAACGGAATCCCTTTTGAATGGAAATTGAGCCCCGATAATACAAACGACAAACAGGTGATCATACTACTTCTCGGACAATCAAACGTGATGGTGAATTGCAAACAAAAACGCCTTTTTGCGCTTGCGTTTCATTGAAATTTATGAAATCTGCATAAATTCTAGACGATGTCGGTTTCCCCTTACTCTATTACATGCTGTCTCAACTCTATCCATCCCTTTCTCTCTCTCTCTCTCTCTCTCTCTCTCTCTCTCTCTCTCTCTCTCTCTCATCTCTCTATCTCTCTATCTCTCTCTCTCTCTCTCTCTCTCTCTCTTCTCTCTTTTTCCATCTTTCTCCATCTTTCTCGTTCACTTTACCTCTCTATCTCTTTTCCTTTTTCTCTTTCTCTATTTTCCTCCCTCCCACTCTCTTGTTCCCATCGTTCTCTTCCCATACTCTTTTCACTCTGCATTCGATGAGTGAGAGAATTCAGCATCGAAAAATAAATTTTAATATAAAAATGCATTGTACGTGCAACGCTCATTAGAGCCATTAGTCTGAAACTGGCTCAAAATAGAATGAATATTCTGAGAAATGAAGAAAGGGGGCGAAAACAACATTGGTAAAGACAATGACATAGCATAGTCATCATCGTCATCATCATCATCATCATCGTTGGCGTTGTGTTGTTCAGCTATCGAACGTGTAAATGAATCGAGACACAACAAATTGGATGTTCAGTGCTTGCAAAATGTAATATGGTAATATCTTATACACGGGCTGCAATGCATATTCGTGGGCTCGATTCTCTTTCTCATTCTTTCTGTCTGTTTTGTATGTGTGTGTGTGTTTTTTTTTCGCCTCTTGTTTTTGGAATATTAAATATGTAAAATTCAAAGGCAACAACATTCAGTAAACAAGCTTGAGCGCGGCAAACTTCAAACACATTATACAAACGAACCAAAAATACAGAGCAGTACAGAAAGAGAGAATAAAAAAAAAACGCTTTAGAATTGTTCGCTTTCCAAACACAATGCAACAAGAGTTTGTCGCATACGTTCCACCAAAAAAAGGGCGAAATAGAACAAAACATCACGCAAAATATGTGTAAGGTAGAGCAAAATGATGTTTATTCGCGCCGGTTGAACGACTGATGCTGTCAGCGTTGTTCATCGCACACCGCATTGCTGAGACAATTTTGTGTTGCCTCCACTCAATTGAAATATGCTAGTTTGAACCATAAAAAAAAGACGTAAAAAGCAAAACACACGCTACCATGTTGCAACACTGCCAAAGGATTATGTCCGGGTTTGTTGTCGACAGTGAAACTGGTCTGAATGTGTGAGCGCCAACAAAATAATTGTTGGCCGATGAGTTTGCATAATCAACAACAACATCGGTACATCGATGTGCAGCATATGTTCGAACATTGGCATCAAAATACCAGTCAAAATGAAACAACAACCAACAAAAAAATAAAAGAGACTCCATTCTCTTCACCAAAACCCATCCAAGTTCATCTATTTCGCATGTTTCAGCTATCATATCGCTTTAAATATATTTCGTTCTATTTTTCGCCACGCACAACTGACCGTTAACAATGGATTAACAAATATTGATTTTATCACAAGACAGAGACAGAGACAGGAACTGAGAAAAAATCGCTTACTTGTCGTCCATCTATTTCGTTCCTCTTTTCCACTCTTTCTGTCTTTTTTTCTTTGTTTTTCGCTTTCTCTCTCTCTCACTCTCTCTCTCTCTCACTTACACACTCTCTATTCATCTCTCTCCATCTCTCTCTCACTCACTCTCTCCCTCTCTCTCGCTCACCTACTCTCTCTCTCACTCACTCAGCCACTCTCTCTCTCTTACTCTCTCGCTCTCTCACTCTCTCTCTCTCTCTCTCACTCTCTTCATATCTCTCTTGCTCACCCAATCTTTTCCTCTATTTTCCTATATCTCTGTTTAGCTCCCGTTTGTAACCAGGAATTGATAAACTTTTCATTTTCCAATCTACTTTTTTTTTTTCATGGAAAAATGTACATAGTGAACAAGTTTTTGAAACTTTGATAAAGAGAATTTTGCAAAAAGTTTTATTCGAATACACACACACATGCATACGCAAACACTGAACTGGTGATATTATATAATTGAGTTTGAATATGGATAACATAAATCCTTCATTCGTTGGCATGTTTATTGGTGTTATCGTTATTGAACAAAAATAACTTTCAATCTGAGTAGAAAATAATATAAACAACAACAACCGTTTGATATACATGAATGCTAAACAATGTTTTGTGATCGGAATTTAGCTAGTTCGAAGTGTAAATACAATGGAATTGCAACGAAGTGAAAAGTCAAAATGTGTTATTATGTGCGATGATGTTCTCATCGTAGAGAATGATGTGAGAGCACACAGCATTTCAAAAACCATCAAATAGTTAATTCGACATGATTTAAAAGTGCATCGATGAAGCAATGAGAATGATGAAATTGGTGAAAATAATGAGAAATGTAGCAAACAACATCGACCACCTAATCAAAGCTTCACATCGACGATGATGTTGAACTTAATCTGATAGCTTCGATATACTTGTGAAAACCATGTCTCGACTACATCGGCACAGACGCCACCAATGATAAGTAACAACAATAATAGATGCTTAATTAAGAATTTAATTCATTTGATTCGCGAACACAAACTTTGATTACAACATATAGTCGAACGATGGCATCATTCAAACGGAATCGTTCGAATAACACAGCATCGGGTCAAATGACACACCGAATGTATACATAAAATATCGTCCATTTCGGAGATTTATTGAGATTTGGCTTTGTACTTCGTTGTCATTTTTTTTCTTCTTCTTTAGTCAAGTAATTGGACGCTTAGAAATTGAAAAGCACGTCTCGTTCGTTTATTTGTTCATTTTTATTTTACCATTCACAAGAAGAAAAATGTGCGAAATGGAGCGGACATCGAGAGCGAAAGAAAGAAAAATGTGATTGTTCAAAAATTTATTTGATTTTACTGACTTGATTGTATGTATAGTGGTGTATAGTTGCAATTCACATACCGTAGTTTATCCAAATGCACGTTATAAGATCGTTTGATCTTTTTCAACATTGTCATGTGAGAGATAGAGTGAGAGGGAGAGAGATATAGAAAGAGAGAGAGAGAGTGAAAGGGAGAGAGAGAGAGAGAGAGAGAGAGAGAGAGAGAGAAAGAAAAAGAGAGAGAGAACGCAAAACAAATCCGGCTTGGAAAACTACAACAACAAAGAATTGCGAATGCAAATATCGAATGACTAGTAATAATGAGTATGCTGACACTGACAACCGACCAGATTAGCGACTACGTTAAATTATTGCTCAAATGCATCCATAATCCAGCAAAGACGTAACTGGAAACACAAACAAAAAGAATATAAACCTAACGAAAATGAAAGAGAATAGAGAAAGAAGGAGAGAGAGGGAGAGAGAGAGAGAGAGAAAGAAAGAGAGAGAGAGAAAGAAAGAGAGAGAGAGTGACAAAGATAGAGAGAGAGAAGGATGAGATTCCGATTGTGTGACAAAATAAATTCAATCCAATCAAATGGAGGTATAAAATTCAAATAATGCCGACGAATGAACTTGTGCATGAAGTTTTATTTGTTCCTCATCTCATTCGGTTGTATTTTTTTCTTTTCATTTCATTTCTTTCATCGTTGCAGCTTCAGCAGCAGACGTAACTCTTTCACGTCGAATCTTCTTTTTCCCACTCTCCTTCTCTAGCCCTCTTTTTGTCCCTTTCTTTTTGTCATTTTTTGCCCTTCTCCTACTCTCACACTCCTATGACGTTTTCTGTTCTTTTTCTCTTTTTTTTTTCATTTCTTTATTTTTCATTCTTTCTCTTTCAATTCGATGCATTTTTGTCATTTTCAACATTTCCTCTCGTTCACTCTTTATTCTTTTTGCAGTGCGCCTTTGTAATATAAAATATATGGTTGACTTTCAATTGTACACAATGGGCAATGAGTATTGCATTCAACATCATCTCTCATTGCACTCTTTCTACATTGATCATTGCGATTCATTTACTTACACACATTCAGACACAGTCTGACTTTTTGTAGTTTTCAATGAAAACGTACTTTCGGTGTCTTGTCCTTCATCTTCGATATCACAAGCATTTAATGCAATGCTCTCGATACGTTCTATTTGCTTGAGCATGTTTATATATATGTGCTTGTGCATCGATTGCTGGCTCATTTATGATGAAGTGCATCTTTCATTTCCATGTCGTCTTCTTCGTATTTATTCCTCTTCTTCTTCTTCATCTTCTTCATCTTCTTCATCTTCTTGTTCATAAGTTCTTTTGTCGTCTCAAATTAAAAAGACTTAAATCATTTAATTTGCGTTTCGTTGTGCGCCAGGTTTTATGTGACAACTTGACAGAATATGTCAAATGTATTTTGACAGCAAAATGTACAATTAATGTTCGTTTGCATTGAGATGCTTTGCTTTGCTTCGTCTTACTATTGCAATAGACTCAATTCAAGCGAGTGCAAAAAACGAAATACTCGCAATATTTTGATGCTTTTACGTAAATATGAAATAAGTTGATTGCACATTTGGATTATCCTATGTAATTGAGGCACAACTAATGAAAAAAAAATGAGAAGATAGACAAAATGAAAGGAAAAAAAATCTTAAGAAGAGACAAAAAGAGACGAAGAGAGCTAAAGACAGAAATAATGTGAAGAAAGAGTTTTCACGAGAGACACTCGATAGAAAACTTCAAAGCAACTTCACGATTATTCATAAACTCAAACAAATCCACACGACACATGATCGAAGATGAAAAATAGAACATCCTACGCAATCTCGACAACATCAATCATTTAGCACGATCACATAATGTTTATTTTGTGCCATTGCAAATGTTTTCTTTCCTCCCGCGTTTTAACGAACGAATGATGATGCTGTACAAACAATACGACATGAAGAACATGCCAACAAAATTCAAAATAAAGATCAACATTATCGCATTTCGTGTGTTATGATTGTTTCACATTGACCGACAACACAAACATTATTCTTGTAACAAGAATCTTGTTATTTGTTTATATTGTAACAAGTATATACAATACATAATCTGAAATAATTTTTGCACAATTCGAACTCATTTCAATTTTCAAGAGTATGCAATCGATATCATTTCGAATTCAGTCAATTCGAATAATGATGATTCATTTAAAAAGATAAAATACTTGAAGTGAAGCCAATTTTAACGAAAGAATATCCAAAATGAAGCCAATTTCAGCATCAAATAAACAGGAAAAAAAGTGGAAAAAAAAAATAAAATCCAAATGAGTCATTGCTATGAATTTGCAAAATAGCGATAAATTATGCTTTGAATCAGTGAAATGAAGATGGTTTGACTGTTTTTACTTAAACCGACACAAAGAAGATGGTTTGACTGCTCTTGCTCAAATGGACACAAAACAACAACATATTTGTTACAAAATGAATGGAAACATTTCCGCATTCACAATTTAATCGCATTGCGAAAGCCAGAAATAGGTTTGTCTTCAGTGGATGCTTTTCGTTTGCAAAATAAAAAACCGAATTATTTTGTTGTCGTTTTTGCCCTTTTGCAAAGCGGAAAATTGCCATTACCATATGGTGTTTGTTTGCCCTTGAGATTTCATTTCTGTAATTCGGGGGTCGTTTGTGTATTTTATTGCAAAGTTTTTCTTCCGAAAATGATATCAACTTCAGCTTCAGCTTCAGCTTCTTCTCTTTCCCTCTCACACTCTTTTTCTCTCTCTCTCTCTCTCTCTCTCTCTCTCTCTCTCTCTTTCTTTCTCTCTTTCTTTCTCTCTTTCTTTCTCTCTTTCTTTCTCTATCTGTCGGTCTGTCTGTCTGTCTCTATCGTTGTTCTTTCACATGGTCGATAATATTTCGTGGCTTTCAATGATATTTCACATCGTGTAGCCATTGTATCCATTGCTTGTGTTATGTTATTTCATTTTGTCTCGCATGAATCAAACCAATAGAGAGAATGCGCTCAACTCAATGAAGGAGCATATTGTTGAGGGCCACCAGAAAAACAATGATGAAATGGGAAATGTTTTCTTCATCGAATAAACTCACGTTCCACAAACACTTTAACGTGCCAAGGAATTGTAAAGAGATCCTCATTTAGAAATGTAAATATTTATTTTATTATTATTTGCCGTTGCTGCAATGCTCCAGTAATCTTCATCGTACACCGTTCTGAAGTTCATTTTTGCCATCGAAAAAAGTTTTTTTTTTGTCTTCGTTTTTTTTTTTTTTTCATTTCCATTTTGTTGTTTGAATGGTGTGAAAAACGCAAACGCTGTTATTAAAATGTAAGAAAGCAACAATCGCTGCAATGAAGAAACTAAAAATATATTAAAAGAGAAAGAGAGAGAGAGAGAGAGAGAGAGAGAGAGAGAGAGAGAGAGAGAGAGAGAGAGAGAGAAAGAGAGAGATAGAGAATAAAATACACAAAAAAAAAAATAACTAAGATTCGTTGGTAATTCAAGTGCGATGAAATTACTTTGTGTGGCAAAAAGAATGGTGTGAAGCCAGTCCGATAATGTCAGTGTGTTCCAAGCAACAGCAGCACTTACCTCTCGCATAATATTCATCTCTTAGCAACATGCCACAGCATCGAATTTTAATGAATTCAGTATAAACATTAATAATTTATAAGAAAACGGTCAACAACACATCACGCTATTAAGCAGATGAAGCAGGACAGCAGAGATAAATAGAGGAAGACAGTGATAGAGATATATGAAGTCAAGAGCGTGAGTCGAGGTGCATGACCAAGTGCTGATTTTTGATGTGGATCTTATCGTAAAAGAAATAAGACAATACATAGCACTGTCTCACTTACCACTTGTCTACGGTAGAAGTAATGCGGCGAATGCATGAACAGACTATAGAGAAAGAACAAGAAGAGAGCGAGAGAGAGAGAGAGAGTCGAATAAGGACCAAAAATAACGACACCTTTTCAACTTTTATCCCAAAGGCATACATTTAGCTTACCGGCTTCGTTCCCATTTTTATCGATCAGAAACGACAATGAAAACATTTAAGCCGGTGAATAAATGCATATTCATATATACTGAATTCACCAACTGAAATGATGCCGATTTATCATATAGAATGATGGGGAAGAAAATCACTTGAATTGGTAATTTTCAAGCTTAAATTTATATGATCTCAGCGGTGAGAGTGATAGAGAGAGAGAGAGATAGAGAGTGAGATAGAGAAGGAGAGGGGAAGAGAGATAGATACCAACTAAAATACCTGTCAGATCATTAGACGGTAGATTTCATGAAATGCAATTGCCGAGCTCAACCAAATGAAATTAACTGTTTTTGACAATTCAATGAAATTGCTATACACAAATTTTGTAACTTGTTTCATTTTCTCCAAACTCACTTTGTGAATATGCATGCGTGATTTCTATATGGGAATTATATCGATCATGTCTGCTGGCAAAAAGATTTCTAAACTTTCAAGTAATTTCAAAGAGAAACGATTTTAATTTTATTTTATTTTCGTTCAAACAATATGCCTTTTGGCGATACACATGTGAGGTATACCAAGTCTGACCGAATTGATTGTGTTTCATCTCCTCTCAAGCACGAAAATCCTTTTTTGTCATTTTTTTCAAGTAGCTTTTAATAGCATCTAAATGCAACAAAGTAACGGAAGAGATTGAGGATGAAGGAGAGGAAGAGAGAGGGAGAGAGAGAGAGAGAGAGAGAGAGAGAGAGAGAGAGAGAGGGAGAGAGAGAAGAGAAAGAGAGAGAGAAAGGGAGAGAGCGAGAGGAAGGGGGAGAGAGAGAGTGAAAGAGAGATAGCGAGAGTACACGAGACCGAAAGCGAAATGTATGTAAAGCAATTCGTTATTTTTTTTTTTTCGTTTTTCAAGTTGTAAACAAAGTGAAGACGCAACAGCGCACAGCATTTCAAATGCCATATAATGTATGAATTTTAATAACGAAATTATGCTTATTCATGCAAAGTAAAAGCATTCTCTTTTATTTTGTTTTATATTTTCTTTTTTCTTTTTTTTTGTGTCGTAATGTTTTTTTGTTTCTTTTCTCTCTGTTATATTTTATTTCATTTTTGTTCTAGGTTGGATTATCTCTCGCAGCTAAATTGAATCGCAGCCACGCTTATCGTATAATTTCTTGGCTTTAAATTGTTATGTGTTTGATATTGGATTTTAAGTGAAATCTATGCGTCGTCGTTTGAATTACATTGAGTCTCTTCTTTTTTTCTATCAACATTTTCAAATGATGAAAGATGATAGCATTGATATTAAATCGATGTTTTGTCTCAATTTTCTTTGAAATATCGGATTCTTATCACCGTTTATCAGTATTGCCAACCAAAATATACAAGAAACATAACACAATCAGAAATTAGAAGCAATTCTCATTGACAGCTGCTCATTTGAATATTTCAATTTTGAGTTTCGTTTTTTTTTTTTCGTTCAATCGACAGACAACCGAATTTCTAATTTCATTCCAAACATTATATCAAAAACATTCTTGCAGCTGATGCCATTTAAATTCTAATTTTCGTTGTAAATTTTTTTCAATTGAAATTTCCTACTGTATTTTTGGAATCGCATTTTAAAAACGAGAAATCCATTTCAGGCAAATGAATTCAAATGTTTGCGTCAGTAATTTGATTGATAATTTCTTTGTTCGTCGGCCACAATATTTGATCAATCACTACAAATTGAATAGATTGAACGACGATGGCATATTAATGTATTTGGAAACAATTTGACTGATCGTCTTCAAATTACTATTTTGAAGAGTCCATCTAGATTATTGATCGCGATAGCTGTCAATATACTCAAAGTGTTTGCTTTGTCACGCGATTGATTAGATCTGATTGAAGAATTTAAAACGATTTAAAAGCATTGGTTTCTTTGGATTTATTCTCTTTAAAAGTTGATTTTTCGATGAAATTCGCTTGAAATTCATTTTTAAATCGAACTTTACTTTTAAGACAAATTTCATTTCAAAATCGAATTTCATTTTTTTTTTTTTTTTTTTGTATAAATTTGCTTCTTGATCAAAGTTCATTTCCAGTAATAAATTTGTTTTCCTTTATTCCAATCGAACTCAGTTTTTGTTGATCAATTCACTTGATTATGAACTCTAAAAAATATAAAAAAAATGCAAAAACATCAGTCAATATTTGTGGAATATTCATAGGCGGTTGAATGACGGAAATTGTGAAAAATGCGATTCGTGTGTTCAAACCTGCCAATTAATTTAGTTTTTAATGAATTGATATCGATTATTTTCATTTGGTTTTGTCATTATGAGTTCTCTTCGCCCATTTCGTTGACCAATTAAGATTTTATGAATATCAAACAAACTATATAATCATTTTTCATCAACGAAACCGTCAATTTTTTTTCTCTCTTGACTTCTCTTCTTTCCAATTTGCTTTTGGAATTATGAGATTTGTGAAAATATGCTAATACTTGAATTTCAGCAATTCAGAACAAATAATGTGAAGCTCATGCTGAGACAAAAGGCAAGGGAAAAAACAAAAAAACAAAACTCACTAATTAGAAACACAAATGAACTTTGTTAAAACTTCCAAACGCAATTCATTTCAAATGTCGTTCATTTATATGCATAAAGGTCAAATTATGAGTTATTATTATAACTGTATAATTTATAACTCAAGACCCAGTTCAAGATGGTTTTAATGTTATTTCGCAATAAAATCCAATTTACGATTAGTCATAAAAAGAAATGAAAAACCATTCCGAATAATAAACAATAATAATCAGTAAATATCAACAAAATTAAGAACGGAAGAGAGAAAGAGAGAGAGAGAGAGAGAGAGAGAGAGAGAGAGAGGGAGGGCAAAATGAACATTCTCATACAATATTCTACTGGAGCTCAACCGCGAATATGTGATTTAACTTCAAAGCAAAAACCAAAACCAGTTGAAGTGTATTAATGCTAGAAGTTTTTAACCATGATAACGGTCTCTCAACTTTGCTTCTAATTTGAAATTGTCGATTTTTCACTCAGTTTTTCTTCTTCTTGGTACCTCAATCTCTCACTTATTTTCTCACTCTTTTTCTGTCTCTATTACTTTCACTTACTCATTCCATTTTACTCCCTTTTTCTCTTTCTCTCTCTCTTTCTCTCTCTCACTCTCTCTCTTTCTCTCTCTCACTCTCTCTCTCTCTTTCTCTCTCTCTCACTCTCTCTCTCTTTCTCTCTCTCTCTTTCTCTCTCTCTTTCTCTCTATCTTTCTCTCTCTCTGTCTTTCTTTCTCTCTCTCTCCACGTCTTCATCTCTCCATATATGTGTGCGAAATAAAATTTGAGATCAAAGTTGAATTATTTCTGATGTTCGACTTTCATATGAAATAATTAAATTGAAACGTCATGGAAATGAATTGGCATTTCAATGTATATGCTGAATGAAGAGAAAAAAAAAATTGTATGTTCATGTGAAAAGAAAAAAGCGAATGTTATACTTCTTTCGATTGAAAAAATTTCCATCCATTTCGGTTGTGAATTATTTAATTTCATGTTTTATTCATATGGAAGTGTTCCGGTGGCGTCATGAATCAATTTTAAATAATTGTGTGTGCGCGCATTTGAATTACGGTACTGCATTGCAATACCACTTGATAATATTAAAACTGTGACAAATCTAACGAACATTTCATGTGATTTGTTGAGTTGGTGTGCAAGAAGGAAAAGAAGAAGAAGAAAAAAAAATTTGCAATGCAAATAGTTTGCGATGACTTTGTCACTGCTTGAGCGATGATGATTTCAATTAAAAGTTATTCTTAATTCGTGTTCAATTTTTTTTTTTCTTTTGCTCACTCCATAAACGCCCATCTTCTCCTCTTTATGAACGCCCCCGATGCCGTTCATAATCTTTGAGCTTCTCATCTCAATCTCCACTCAACGCTGTAGATTCTACTGGAAATCGTCATACAATTTTTTTTTTTTTTTTTTTGTTACTCTGTTCAAATGTTATTTTCATCTGCATGAAATTATTGCGCTAGTGAAAACTCGAATGGTCCAAGATTAAAATTTACGTTTTTTCTTGTTTTCTTTTTTATTCATAAAGTTTTTCATTGGTTTCATCACCGAAACAGATTTTGATGAAAAGAACGAAAATAACTTGGGAAATTATGCGGTTTTTCTATGCATTCAAACTCATGATTATAATCTGTGCGAAAATGATTAAATCCAAATGGCATCGGAATGAGAGGGAAAAACGCAATGTTAACATGAATACATTTTTAAGTACATGAAAAGCTCAAGACGAATCACAAACCACTAAAGCGTACCAACATACTTTTGAATATTAAACAAGATTTCATATTTTTTTTTTTTTCAGTCATATTAATGCACAAAGAGAACGATAAATTGTTCCAAGGCATCAGCTGCTGGCACTAAGATGCACTGCTCAACACTGCAACTGGGTCGAGTGAAATACCATGCAATTGATTAATTTAATTTCTGCAAGCCATCGCAAAATATAAAACATGAAATCGAAATAAGCAAAACGATGGCATTAAAAATAGAAAAAAATTGAATGGAAATGAAAACCAACAAAAACTAAATGAGTTTGAATTCATTCGGCAAAGTTTTTCCCCAAAAAAAATTTCCATATTAAAAGCACTCCCAAGTATATCTCGTTTTCTTGAAATGTTCACAACGGAATTTGGAATCCAAGTGTGTGTGTGTAAGTGTTTTCCTTCTTCCTTGTGTACTTTCGATAATCAATTTTGTTAATCAAATTCGAGTGGTTGATCCATCGAACTCGGCGAAAAATCCACATCAGATTAATGATATTGAAAATAGATGAAATACTAAAAAGAAGAACGAAAAACTTCATAAAATCCAAACTATCAAGCGCACTTCTTTCGCTCTCGGTCTTTTTTCTCTCCCTGTCATTTCTATCTCATCCTCTTTTTCCACTTGCTCTTTCTCTCTCTCTCTCTCTCTCTCTCTCTCTCTCTCTCTCTCTCCTACATACTTTTAATGCATTTCTATTCTTTTTTTTGCTTTGTCTCTTTCTCGCCACTTTCTCCATCTCAAGTTTATTCTTTCTATCACTGTATCGTCATCTCCACTCCAATTCGAATAGTTTCATGGATTCCGCTTAACTTGAACTACTTTCAGTTGAGTATTATAAAACTTGTGTTGCTTATCATCTGCATTTGTGTTCCATTTTACGGTTATTTGTTATTCTCTGGGATTTTTCCTGCAAAACTGAAAAATGTTAAAAAAGCGAACGGGACAAACCAAAGCTTTAGCTGGTTTCATAAAAGCTAACAAAACTTTTGTAGTTAAATCCGAAAAAGGAAGAAATAAAAAAACAACAACAACTGGTCGATAAGAAAGTGAACAAAATGTCAATGGAAAAAGCATAAATGGAATGCAAAGAATGTCTTCTTTTTTATGCGAAATATAAAACAGCGAATATTGCAATTTCGTTTTTTATTTCTCGTTTTTTTTTTGTGTCAGCCAAAAAGGTGTGCAGTGTTAGCAAACGGCCACTATCGTCAGATTTCAATTTAGATAAGCACAAAAGTTGACTATGAATAACACATCGTTGTGCGCAAATTTTCAGCTATGAAATGAAAAGCAACCTCTCACCCGTGCACAACACGAACAGAATCCGAGAAAAAAATATATAAAAATGAGAGAAAGAGAGAGAGAGAGAGAGAGAGAGAGAGAGAGAGAGAGAGAGAGAGAGGGGAGAGAGAAAAAAATGGTAAACATTCAACGTCGAAAAATAGATAGGAATGAAGAGAGTGTAATGGTGAAGCGGTTTTCATTGTGTTGTTAGGACAAAACTTCAGGTCGGGTGCAAACGGTTCTGAGATCGTGTACACAATGACACACCATCATACAAAAGCAACAAAATCGCATGCCACACGAAGAAAACGACCAAAGTTTTCTGCTTTCAATTCTTAACTCGGAAAAGAATTTCATTTGCACACTTTCTATATCTCCATAACTTGCTTCCTTTCCCTTGTTCTCTTGCTCGATTTCTCTAGTTTTCTCTTTACTTCGCTTTTTCTTTCTCTTTCTCTCTCTTTGTCTTTCTCTTTCTCTCTCGCTCTCTTTTTCTCTCTTTCTCTCTCGCTCCCTCTCTCGCTCTCTCACTCGCGCTCTCTCTCTCTCGCTTTCTCTCGTTTTTTTCTCTCTCTCTTGCTCTCCCTTTCTCTCTCTCTCTCTCTTTCTCGCTCTCCCTTTCTCTCGTTCTTTCTCTCTCTCTCTTCCCTCGCTCTCTCTATGACTCAATTTTGTACTCGCACTTGTTTTCTTCAACGATTGTTCGAAAAACATTTTCCGTTTCGCGTGAATTGCAAACGAAATGCAATATTTACAAACGCAATAATTTATTTTCGCCAAAATACATATGGAAATTGTAAGCCAATACACGTCGAAAACAGACCGAATTTATTCCACATCTTTTGCATACTATCTTTTGTTGACTGATTTAATGTCTTTTCATTTTCTACCGTTGCATTTGCTTATGTTCGCATTTGCATTGAATCTATAAAAGAGTTAGAAGTTGTTACACATTGTTTGTGTCACATTGAAATTTTTTTCTTATTCCATTTACGAATTTCCAGAAAAGTGAAAAAATAACGATTTTCAATGAAAAAAAAAAAAAAAAAAAACTGCAAAAATTGTAAGCAGAGAAATAAATCAGTAAATGATAACAAAAGAAAATCTAACAAATCGTATTGGTTGGTGTCTTTTCCATGCAAATCTGTATGCGATTACGTTGATGAGATACTTTGTGCAAAGTAAGCTTTTTTTTATTTTTTTGGTAATGAAAGTAACTGAAATGCTTTGCTGAATTGCTGTTTTGGACCCTCTAAAAACACGACCATTCGAGAAGTTGAATGAAGGGGAAAAAAAAGCGATAAAAATCTTGAAATGTGATTCTTTGGAATTTTGCTTTTCTTCAACTCTCGCTGCACTTTCAATGACATACACAAATCTTGAGTGTCGAAACAAGGAACAAACTGCAGTTCGAAGTTGCATAAATAAATAATAACCTTAAAACAAGAGACATTTTCTTGGAAAAGTTGGCTGCCGCACGATACAATACGGAACAAAATGGAAACTCTAGTTTATAGGTCATGCGATACGTTACAAAGGACAAAAGAGAGAAATTTAAGTGCACTTGATGCCATATAATGATAACAACGCTATTTCTCTCGTTGTTTCACATTTTCTTTCGTTCGCTTTTACTGGTTGTCTCACTCTTTCGTTTATGTTTTATTCAAATCGAAATACTCAATGAAACTTTGATGAACGATGAAAAGTTATCTATGCCATTGCCATTGTTAAAGCTTCTCTTTTCTTAATATAATTTTCCATATTAATGCTATCAATAGTCTCAAGTCATTTAATTAGAGCTCCTGTACAATATTTTCAATCCAATTCAATGCACTTACTGTGTACAGACATTGTTTCGCCGGTTTGTTTCAAAGGAAAATTCATGTTATTGTGTCGAACAAATTTAATGATTGATTTTACCCACATTTTCACAGGAATATTATCGGAATAGCTATTTCACAGGAATATTATCGATCGTTATGAATTTTCTATGAATTTTCTTAATAATTACCCTTCTTAAACTCATTTTGAATTAACTTCTGGTTTTCCTTTCTGATTTGCCTTCTGATTTTCCTTTTTGATTTACTTTCAAAACATTTCTTGTAATTTTACTTCTGATTTTCACTATAATTTTCCTTGATGAATTTCCGTTTCATTTCAATTGTGTTGATTTTCTTTGATTATTTGAAAAATTGTTATATTCAATTTAAATCATATCTTCAAGCGATTTTAACTGTTAATTTCACCAAAACATGTGCATCAATACTGAAGAAATTGGAAACTAAGAAATATTTCCACAGAAATTTGTAATTTATTTATTATTTCTCTCTGTCTGCTTTGTTAAATGCCATAGAAATAACTTTAGAATATTTATTCATTTTGGTTTTAATGCGCTTTAATGCCATCCCCTCCCCTTCTCCCTTAGCGCAATATTCAACATTGTTTCCACGTATAAAATCATATTTTATAAAATTCTGTTAAAATGTATGACTTTTCATATCATAAACCATCAATATTTTGCTAATGCTTCTATTAAAATGAACTCCCTCATCATCATCTAGCTGTATGGATTTTGTTCATGTTGCTTGAAGCGTTTAAATATATTACTTTGAAGGGATACAAAATGTATCTCACTGTCTCTCACATAAATTTTCATTGTAAATATCATAATAATGGTTTGATTACTTGGTTGTGCGTATGTGTATTGCTGCTGCTGCTGCTGCTGTATACTTATTATCGTTAAGTTTGATTACAATTTGCCCATTTGTATATGTTTATAACTGCTAAACAATGGCATTACAGATGTATGCGGTGCGTGAATTGATGGGATTCAAATCGATACGAACTGAAGATGTTCCATGAACTGCAATTGTTATTTTCAAGTATGAAAATTCAATCCTTCTCTTTCTCTCCCTCTTGCTTGCTTCCTTTCTCTCTCTCTCTCTTTGTCTCCCTTTCTCTCTCTATCTCTCTCTCTCTTTCTCTTTCTCTCGATCTGTTGCTTTCCCCATCTCTTACTCGCCCTCCCGCCGTCTCTCTTTAGCCTCTCGTCTTTAGCCGTCTCTCTCTCTCTTGCTCCTTCTCGCTCATACTATCCTACTGTCAATCTCTCTGTCTTTGTTTTTATCATTTAATGTTCTCAGATACACTGATGTTCGCATCTCAGAGATTCGTGCGTATGCAGTATGTTATTGCACATCGATGTACACATTAAACGAAGCATGGCTTGAATCTTGATATTATTGCCTCCGGTTCGCACATAATAAATTCAAAATGACGTTATCTCTTAACATTTTATTCATGGGCCCGTTTTAAGACATACCGTATATAATGAATGCACTGCAAACACATATACAGCTTTTCGAAACTCAATCGATCCATCTTGATGCGTGTAAATTATGTAAACTTCAACAGAAGATACACAAATAACAGACGCACATACAAAACACTGTCGATGTACAACTAATAATGCTTTGCTACTGAAAACTTCCAAACAGTATTGCTGGTGCTACTAAGAATTGGTATAGAATGCTGAAAGACCTGCAGAGATAGAATGAGAGAACTAAAGAGAAATAGCTAATGAGAGATAGAGATGAAGAGAATTTGATGTTACAATGTTTCTTGTCACATCGATGGTTCGGTATCGAACATCATTTTGCTATTTACAATTGTACAAAAGACAAAACATGGTGGCCAATACATGACAACTGGTCAAGCGCACCCATAAAACATGATGCGGGTGCTGGGATATGTTTGATTTTGCATGAAGCATCAGCAGCATATAATATGTATTTATGTGCAACGTTGTTGGGTCTCTTGTAATGAAGTACAACTTCTTTTCAACCGTATCGATTCAGACATAGTGTTACAATTGAGATACACACTGCAGACATAAACTTGCACAAAATTGTACACAATAGTATCCATAATGACCAATTGTTTTATTGTGTGTGTGTGTGTGTGTGTGTGTGTGTGTGTTTTTTTGTGTGTGTGTGTGTGTATGTCTCGGGTCAATATTGTCAATGTCGAGACATCAGACTTCAATAATTCATTTGCGAATGTTTGCCTTTTTTCCTCATTCGATGCGAAAGATAGAGGAAATTACAAGTGAAAATTATAGAGAAAGGTGAAGAGAATGAGAGAGAAAGAGAAGGAAGGCGATAGAAAAAGCTTTCAATGGATTTGAATGGTGTGCTTCAATCTACATCTTTTATTTACTACTTCTTACTTGCCAAATTGAAAACTTTTCATAGTTTCTCTATCTTTCCTTCCGTGTAGTCCTTTTTCTCTATCTTCATTTCTCTTCCTTTCACTCTTTATCTTTCTGCTTCTTTTTCTCTCTTTCTTTCTCTTATTCTCTCTTTCTCTCTCTCTCTCTCTCTCTCTCTCTCTCTCTCTCTCTCTCTCTCTCTCTCTCTCTCTCTCTCTCTCTCTTTCTCTCTCTCTCTTTCTCTCTCTCTCTTTCTCTCTCTCTCTCCCTTTCACACTCTATCTCTCACCCTCTCTCACCCTATTTGTCTATTCTTCCATCTGGCCCAGCAGTTCTGGGAGAGTGTGAATATCTCTTTTTCTATTTTAATTTCATTCTATCTTGATGGAAGTGCATTTGGGCGTAATCAAGTATAGACAATGGTCAAGTGATCGAGAATGATAAATTAAGAAAACCAATATTGACAATTATCGGATTTTGATATGCAATAAAATTTAAATTGTGAAACGAACATTATCTATGTGACATCTCAATTTGGCTTTATTGTATGATTTGACAACAATAGGGTTTTACATACATAGAACGATAATACACATACGTGTACCTCTATCTCGCTCTCTCACTCTCTCTCTCTCTCTCTCTCTCTCACTCTCTCTCTCTCTCTCTCTCGCTCTCTCTCTCTCTCTCTCATTCTCTCTCTCTCTCTCTCTCTCTGTCACCATGTTCCATTTTGCATATGTGCGTGTGTCTGAGTATTGCACCAATTAACTGAAACCACACAAAACAGATTTAACAAAAGGATTTGCATTGTAAACCATATGATGTCGATTATGTTGACAAATTGCTTTCCCTTCCAATAATCTAAAACATTTTAATCGCACAAATCTTATCCAATGCATATCCAACATTTGATGAACTCTTTCTTTCGAACAATACATACATTTGAACAAGAAAATGGAGGAATAATTTTCATCAGATATCAGTCTCTGTTCTTTTTTTTTGTCGTTAGTTTTATACATATTTAATGAATGAACATTGAAAAACTGAATGCTTGACATTTTCATTCTTCATTTATTTCGTTCATAATTAATGAGAGCAATTTACAAATCATGTCTCATCGAACAAAGCACATCAATAATGTTTCCATATTTGTGGAATTCATGATTTAATGAATAATTTGGTTCGATATGGTCAACATTCTCTTCAATTTATTGAATATTATTCGAAAATCCATTAAAGACATTTGCTTCATATCCACATTTAGAAATTCAATTCCATATGGAATTCAAACACCAATTATCAGAGGACGTAATGATTTTTTTGAATTTTGGAATGAATATAAGTTTCTACAGTTCAAATAGGTTCGTAAATGCATGTTTTAGAAAGAGGAAAGGCCATATTGACATAAAAACAACAATAATAAAATCAAATATTAGCACGCGATTAAAAATGCAGCTGCTATGATAATCGATTAGTCTATTTCAAGTATTATAATTTGTTTGAATTTGTATCAAAAATGGCATTTTGTCAGCTTGACTTCGTGTTAAGAATGTTAAACTATTCAATTTGAAAATGTGGCCAAGTGTTTTCAGACTGATTTGTTGAACTGGTCATTTCTACGGTATTTTTAGACATTACATAGAATTTTGTGTGATAATTGACAAATGCATTCGCTCTCACACATTTTATCTCTTTCTCTCTCAATCTCTCATTTCTTTGTGTTCCTTACTCGCTCTTTTCTTTTCTTTTCTTTCTCTTTCTGGCTCTAACACTCTGTCTGTTACTTTTCTCTTTTTGTTAACGCTTAATCTCAATCTTTGTCATAGTCTTATTCTCTCTGCTTCAATCACAGTCTCAGCTTCATTTTTTTTTTCTCTTTCTATTTCTCGTACTCTTTCGCATTTGTAACTAAAATGTCATATTTCTGTGTGCGGGAGGTGGTCATTTAAAGAAATGCACCGAAGCCCATAATTGCAGCTCGTTTTTCATAACATGTTTTAAGTTGCCTCCTGCGGTGCAATCTTTGCTGTAGCGATCAACGGCAACAATGAATTTTAAATAAATCGGTGTCTTAAATAAAATTTGAAAAAGAAAAAAAAAAACAAAAACATTTAGCCATCAAAATAAATATCTTTTTACGCTTATTTACGCTAAAACAAATAAACTAGTAATAGAATATCGATCATTGAGCGAAACCAACTGGAAATGAATAAAACCGGATGAATTTATTGCTTAAAATAGATTCAATAACATGTAAGTGATATGTTAAACAGCGCAAACACACTTAAACTCTTGACTGAAATTTATGCTTCATTTATTTGAATGCATAAATGAAACGGTAAATGATTTGATCGGGCGCGTGAGTTCTCTCACTTGGTGTTCAATACATATCGATTGCAACAAAAGGCGTGGTACATTAATGAATATAAATTTGAAAGAAAAAAAAAAAAAAAAAAATCTTCTCAATTTTCTCTTTATCCGTCATTTAGTTGTGAATTTTATTTGATGTGAAGGAAATTGCATCCGCCACCACCATTCTATCGTATAATATCACCCAGAGAGATGGAGAATGAGCCAAAACACACTTTACTTGTCAAACTATCAGTTAGAATTGTGAATAAATTTCAAGTTTTAAATCCATTTTGATCATAAATTTCTGTGGTCACAGCATACACACTGTAGGACGGTTAAATGTATGAAATGCTCAAATTTCCTGGCCATGCATAGAAAATGAGCAGGATTGTCGTTGTGTTCTTTTTTTTTTTTTTTAAATTTCAAATTTTCATTTAATAACACTCCTTTTTTCGGATTGGCCAGATAGACGGAAAGCGAGCGAGAGAGGGGGGGGGGGGGGGGTAAGAGAGTGAAGGAGTGAGAGAGGAGAGAGCGAGCGAGCAGAGAGAGAGAGAGTGAGAGAGCGAGCGAGCAAGAGAGTGAGAGAGAGAGAGAGAGAAAGAATGACAAAAAAAAACAATAAACTCTTGAGAACACAAATGCATGTTTTCGCTGCTTGTATAGATTTACGATTTGTGATCCCGCATTCGAGTTATATAGAGTTCAGTCATGGGCACTCTGCATGCCATTGCCACATATATAGTCAATTTTCAACTGTGCAACATTCATAATTTTTCACAATTTAAATTATTATTTATTTAATTTATTGTCAGAAATAATAGAAATGTGAACTGGTCTCGATTTCATAAATGCCGGTTTCACTTACACATTTTAATTGTTTTTATCGTTTTGAGTAAATTTGAAAAAGAAGAAAAAGAAGAAGAAGAAGAAGAAGAAGAAGAAAAAGAAGAGTGAACATGTAAGGAATATAATTGCGTGCTATAACGCTAGTTAATTTATAGAATAGCTATAATAACAAGCATTCTTTACAGCAATTCGACTAATTTGGTCATACACGCAGGCGTTAAACGAGTTTATGTGCATTTTATAGATTTCATTTTTTCATAATTAAAAAAAAAAGAAAAGAATAAACAGTGACGTCACTCATACGTAATATAACGAAATATCTGTAGGTTATTGCTACGGTTATTGCTAAGCCAAACATTGACATTTTTTAATTGATTTTTATTCAATCAAATATGAATATTAAGCCAACTATTTTACTATCTATCTTTAAAATCCTAACTTATGTTAACAGCATTGGCAGAGTTTGTATTTGATTTTGAATCTTGTCAATTTCGAATCTTGTCATTATTTTGTGATATCACACGATTGGGTGGAAATTTAAAAAGTCCTATTATGAAAAAAATAACAATTATTCTACAACAGAATATAAAAAACATCTCAAAGACTACATATTTTCTAATCATGACAAAGAAATTCTTTGAAAGAATTCATAATTCAGTTCACAACTTCACGACACAACAAAAGTTGAACTTCAACTGTTGAAGATGCACTATAGAAATAAGTTGTAGAATTTTGCGGAATTTGTTGCAATTTGCTTGGCTTATTTATGGGCATTTTTCTATTGAGAAGAGGTCATTTATTATGCCACTCTTCATTTATTCTGGAAAATTGGCAAATTGAAACGAGAAAATTCTGTTGTTCCAATCGAAGTTAGAAATTCTGCTTCGATCAATGATTATAATTTGGGTGGAAATTTCGACGAATTGTTTGCTGACATTTCTGTGTTGACATACGATGAACATGTTGATGAAGATGATAAAGAGGATGGATTTTATCTATAAAATTGATCTGATGCATCCATATCTGGTTTTATTTTACGAAATGAACAAATTCACAAGAAGAATTTTTAGCACTTTTATAGAACAAGATCAAAAATTGTTCAAAATTACCCCAAATTACTTTATATAATTCCATTTGAACATTTTTTTTCACAAAAATATGGCATTTTTTCGTAGAATTTGAACACATTCTTCCTGTCTAGGCAATTGTAAATATGAGTCTTTAAATGACTCACAAAACACTCATGAATATACATATTTTCCTTGTTACCAACAGTTAAAAACAGACGAAATTACAGGCAGGCAGGCAGGCAGGCAGGCAGTCACTGACTTGATTAAACGATTATAACGAGTGAGTTATTTTTTCTTTTATCTTTCTAAAAGTTTATTTTAAATTAAATTATTTTTTAGAATTGGAAATGATTTCATTCATAGTTTTGTTTACAAAATAAACAATATTTTCAGTTTTATTTTCTTTTTAACAATTTAAATTAAAATCAAAATCATAGCAGTTTATACCGAATCATGAAGTCATTACCAAAACTAGTTTGGATTCTTTTGGGATTAATACTACAACTGATAGTCACAACAGGAGCACCATCTAAATCTGGTGATAAGAAATTAAGTGATACCGCCAAAGTAGCGGTAATCGGTGCTGGTGCAGCGGGTCTAACAAGTGCAAAAAATGCGCTCGATCAAAAGCTTGAAGTTGATATCTTTGAAAGGGGTGAGACGCTTGGTGGAATATGGTGGTATACCGAACAAATTGGTATGGATAAATACGGTGTGGATATTCACACACCAATGTATCATGAACTCAGGTATGCAAATGGAATAAAATAGAAATTTAATAGTGAAAAAAGTCCATATGAAGAAAAGATTGTGTTTGAAATAGAACAAATGTGCCGAAGCAAATGGTCGAATTTCCACATTTTCCACATTCAAATGACACAAAATCATATCCGCATCACAAAGTTGTGTGGAATTACTTAGATTCATACGCTGATGAATTCAAATTAAAGAAGCTCATAAAGTATCATCATGTAGTTGAGAATGTAACATCAATCAAAGATAACAAGTGGCGAATAACCGTCAATGATGTAAAAAATACAACCAGAAAGACCATTGTTTATGATGTAGTTTTCATTTGTACTGGCCACAGTACACCTATATATCCCAACATTGATGGCATCGAAAAGTTCAAAGGGAGAAAAATGCACAGTCGTGATTATCGCAAACCTGACATATTCAAAGGCAAGTTATGAAAAAAAAAAGAACGAAAGGTTTCAAAAAATCCATATTTTTCGCCCCAATTGTTTCTGGTTTCAATGAACAAAATGTATTTGTTTAACTCAAATAGGAAGACAAGTGCTTATTATTGGGTCCGGACCAAGCGGAATGGATTGTAAAAACCAAATTACTCCAATCGCCGATCGAGTAACAGTTAGCATGCGTGATTTTTATTCAATGGGTGAGTTGATTCAATAAAATGTTTAAAATGCAACAATTTAGTAATTAGACTTACATGAATGAAGCGTGGAGAATTTACGTAGAAACATTGTCGTCTTGAAACGATAGAAAATAGTTTTTTCGTCTAAATGAAAAAAAAAAACGCAAGAAAATTATCGATAAAATTTTGGAAAACGATCAAATCGGAAACTGTTTCAATTCAAAATGCACTATTCAGTGTATGTATAGTATACACCAAGAGAAAATTTGATTGTAGAAACTTTCAAATGAATAAAAATGAGTTTTTATGTGAAATGTGTGTTTCAGATGACGGTTATAAACTTAAAGGCGATGTAGTTTACTTTACATCTGATGGCGCTAAATTTAATGATGGGTCGAGCTTAACATTCACAGATGTTATCTTTGCTACAGGTAATTAACATATTATCTTAAGAAGATTAATTACAAATAATAATAACATTGATGTTTCAGGTTATAAATATTCATTTCCGTTTTTGGATAAAAGTGCTGGCATCCGCGTTCATGACAATTATGTGGGACCATTATTCAAGCAAATTTTAAATATTGAACATCCAACAATGGCATTCATTGGTTTACCTCAATTTGCAGTAAATTATCGCATGTTTGATATGCAGGTGAAATGATTAAAAGAGTTTTTATAATCTCAACCGAGAGTTTATTGAAACAAAATATCAGAATATTGTAAAACAATACACATATTTTCATATTTCAATTTAAAAATTTAATTGCAGGCACGATTTGCATTGAAATTTATCACTGGAACAAAAGAAACACCATCAAAGTCAAAAATGTTGGAAGATAAAGTTGCATATATTCCATATGAATCAAAACCACATGTTATTGGATCTGGTCAAAGAGAATACTTTGATGATCTCGCGAAAACAGCAGAAATTGATAATATTCCAAGAGTTTACACAGACATTTATAATGAAGCAATAAGACGCGCATCCGTCTCACTTAAATTTCGTAATGACAAATACAATGTTATTGATGATAAAACTTATTCAAAAGAAGTTGAAAAATGAACATATATAACGCACAAATTCATTCAATTTCACTTTCAAATTGAGACAATCTCACTTTCAGTTTGTGAAACTCGAATTGAGAATTCAAATAAATAATTTTTGAAAAAAAAAGTTTTTTATTTCAAGTTTTCTTTTTTCACAATAGCAGTCCCGAATTGTTGACACCACAACTTGACACCACAGATCTGAAAATTGGATATCGAAACGAGGTAAAAAATATTTAAAAACCTAACCAGTATCCTTTTGTTTAAAGAAATGTACACAAATTTCATTGAATAACACTTTATTATGTTCACATTAAGTACGCACTATTACGTTTTATCAAAACACATAAATTGCATTATTTGTTGAAAAAAGAAAAAAAAAAAATGTTAAAAGATGTTAATTGCATTCACAGTATCCACGTGAATTACATTCTCCATAGTTGTAATGACTTTTGTGGCAGTAATTGCGACAGGTTTCACCATAACTTAGATCTGCACATCTTATTTGGTTATTGCTAGTGGGTCCAGCTATTTTTGTTTTCCAAATAAATGAAAGAGATAATTTTAAACGTCGTTTAAATTTTTCTTGATATTTTTCGTAAAAGCAAAAAAAAAGTATTAACAATTGCTTATTAAATTTGAAAACACCAATAACTTACCAGAAACTGTTAAAACAATTCCAATTAACAGAATGACAGCAAAACCAAAGAAAAATTTCAAATTCATTTTAGTTTCTTATTCAAAGATGATGCTTTGTCAATTCAAAATCCAATTCTCAATTGATTTACATTCGATTTGTTTTAAAAAATTTATATGCGCAGAAAAGTTGAAAATAATCTCAAATTTAAAGTTAAAGGCATCAAAAGACTCAATCCATGATTGAACTATTGACATTATAATCAGTTGCTTTATTATTCCCTCTGTATTAAGATGTGAAAGAAAAATTATGAAATATGTGCCAATGTAAATAGAAATTCCCAGGTCATTGTGCAGTGTACGAACAATTATCAGTCATTTATTGCTCTTAATATTTATACAAAAATTATCAACTGTGAAACTTCACTGCTGTTTTTGCAGTAGTTTGTAAAAATTGAAACCATTTGAAATACTTGAAATGTAAACAAAATATCGGATTAATAAAATGTTGATTGCCTCATCCACTTGTATTGAACTGAATGATAAGATAATTGCAATTGACTAACAATTGTTAGTGAAAACAAAAAGGACAATACGTGCCAAAATTTAATGATAAAACACTTATTAATTCGGAAGAATTCTGCACAAAATATATTTCTCAGAATTTTTGGCCATTGCGGCAGCTTGGATAGACACTTCCCTAATAAACATTATCGAACTCATTTATGCGCCCCAATTTTTATGGAAAAAATTACGATTTGAATGAAACGTTTCGGACGATGATCACAATGTTAGTGATTTATCAACGAATTGAAACAAATTGATAAAAGAATTATTGAAATTTGGGTGCCGCTAGACTCACATTGAACATGATTTTACCAAAAATACAAGAAAATGAGTAATATAATTGCATTTTTTAAAACAATTCTTCTTGTCATTCTAACATTCTTTAAACGAGTTAATGAACAGTTACATGTTCATTTGAAATGTGCCTTTTTTAGAGGTCAAACGAATTGGCTAGCAACTGATGAAATGAATTGAACTTAATTTATACACAACCTCAGTACAATAAGCAGCTAAAATAGTATTTTGAAAATATAAACAATAAAAGGGCGCATATCACACAGACACAAAACAGTTAAATTACTGAAAAAATTCATTGAATAATGTAACCAGACACGAAACATTCGAAAATATTTTGCTATTTATTAAATTTCATCGATAAAATAGACATTCAAAATGCTTTTTATTATCAAAAAACAACGGAAGATTTCATGAAAATTTTGTGATTGTCTCTTTTGCTCCTGTTTTCGCACTTTGATGAAAGAATATTATGAATTCTCATTACAATGCAAATAATTAATATTGAGAACGAATTGACTGTTTAACAGTGCAAAAATGTAATTATAGTTTCGAAGGAATTTCGACTGCTTAGAATGTCAAATGCGTCACTAAATTTTGTGTCATTTTGTTCAATAATTCTTCAATTTTTTTTTTTTTTTACACTTTACGCATTAATAAATGAGTATAAATGTCAAGTTTTTGGCTTGTGGTTTGTTACCAGCTGTTGATCATTAGACAAATTAAGATCAATCGTTTATTTCAGGTGAATGGGTTTACATATTATTTCTGCAATTTTTCGAAAATTCAAGTTGTTTATCATTTTTTCCCCCACAAAATTGTTCAAATGATAGCAATTGATAGCGAATTAAAAATGATATTAGTGCGAAGGATAAGATGGTTCCTTATTGGATTTATATTGGAATTATTTCTATTAAGCACATATGCACAATATTCAAATTTTGGTGGTAAGAAATTAAATATAGCCGTGATTGGTGCGGGAGCAGCTGGTCTTGCAAGTGGTAAAAATGCACTCGAGCAAAACCATAATGTTATAATTTATGAAAAAAGTGGAACGATTGGTGGAATATGGTGGTTTACCGAACAAATTTATAAAGATAAATATGGAGTTGATATACATACGCCCATGTATTATAATCTAAGGTACACTATTTTGAGAAAATAATATTTCAAATTTTCCAATTCAAATCAATTAATAAGAAAATAAGAGTAAATTTTGTTGATACTCAAATAGCACAAATGCCCCATATCAAATGATGGAATTTCGAAATTTTTCGTATCCAAATGGTACGCCATCGTTTCCAGACCGTCAACATGTATGGAATTATTTAAATTCATATGCTGATAATTTTAATTTAAAAAAATATATTAGATATCACAATGTGGTTGAAAATGTTAAGCCAATCGCAGATAATAAATGGCAAATCATTATCCACGATGCAAAAAATAAACGCAAAAAGACTAGATATTTTGATGCTGTTTTTGTATGCACCGGTTTCTCTGCACCAAATTATCCATCAACTTATGGAATTGATCAATACAAAGGATTTAAAATACATAGTCGCTTTTATCGTATACCACAGGTATTTCAAGGTACGCTTTGTGGGAAGAAATTGTTCAATAATTTTTCAGTAACAATTAATTAAAAAAAAACACAAAATAGGACATCGCGTTTTAATAGTTGGTGCGGGTCCAAGTGGAGTCGATATTTTTCTACAAATTACACCGTATGCTAAACATACTGTACTTAGCTCTTATAAGTTTACTTCGAAGAGTAAGATTTTGCTAATTATTTCATTTTTCCATTTAAATGACCTTGAACAATGGAAATTTAATTATTTAACTGTTTCGTTAAACAAATGGTTAATCTAAAAAAATGTTCACAATGATTTAGATATTGGTGACATTCTTAAGGGTGATGTAAAATATTTTACAACAAATGGAGCTGTATTTGATGATTATACGAGTCAAAATTTTAGCATTATCATATTGGCTACAGGTGAATTTTACCGAATTTCACAAGACTCTCGAATGTCACAAAAATCTCTTTCTAAAGAGTGCATTTCTAGTAATCAATTATCCATTTCAGGTTACAAGTATTCATATCCATTTTTGGATAAAACTGCTGGAATTTCGGTTCATGATAATTATGTGGAGCCATTATACAAACAAATATTAAACATAGAACATCCAACAATGGCATGTGATTTTTTGAGCCAATTACACTTAAAAAAAAAAAAAAAATATTTATGGAATTATTGTTAATCTAATTTATTTTCGTAATTAGGCATTCGTGGGTGTGCCAACCAATGCGGTTTTCAATCGTATGTTTGATTTGCAGGTAATTAATTTCGTATTTTCAAAATATTTTATTTATTTTTCATTCGTAAATAGGACAATTTCATTTTCTAAAAAGGACAATTTTCATTTGTAAAAAAAAAAAAGAAAAAAAAAATTCTTAGACAAAATGTAATTTATTTACTTTTGTAAATAGGCACGTTTTGCATTAAAATTTATTTCTGGAGAAAAAAAATTACCGCGCAAGTGGAAAATGTTGGATGATATGGATTCATTTGTGTTTGATCATTTAAAACCGCACAATTTAGGATTTAATCAACAGATATATTTTGATGATCTTGCCCGAACGGCCGAAATTGAAAATATTCCCAAAGTTTATTCAGACATATACGAAGAAGCAATAAATCGTGCAAAACAGGCACCAAATGAATTCCGTAACGAAAAATACATTATAATCGATGATAAAACATTTTTAAGACAATAAAAAGTGATTTGAAACACACAATCGAAAGGATGCTCCACTATTTACACATAGTACATTGGCTGTGGACAATGCATAGCGCAAGTGAAGTTGATCAATGTAGACGATACAGATGTTCAAATTATGAAGTTTTTGAATTTTCAAGATAAAAGAATTATTTCCAAATAAAATGCATATTTGTTTGATTCTAAACATTTCATTTCTGTTTTTGAAAAGACAATTTTTGAAGAAAATGAGTCAATAAATCATTAAAAATTATTTTTCTGGAAAGAGTCTCTTTCAAAGACACATATTTTTCAATTAGATTAAATTCACATTTTTCTCTGATTTGGATATGAGTCAATGAAACAAGGTTTTGAGGAAAAAATATTTAGCAAACATTCCAAATTATTTTACAACTTGCTTATGCATTGAGAACACATTGATCACATACTTTTATTAAAGTAATAAATAATTTTGTAATGCGAATGTGTAAATGTTAAAACAGGTAAAAACCTGCTTAGAAAGGGTCTGTTTAGACTCCATGAAAATAGACACAAATACGCAGTCTATTTCTTGTTACCAACTGTTAATTACTCAGACAAATTTACGGAATTGAATAAACTAATTTGGTTCGAGTGAGCGAATTTCTTTTTTTTCTTTTTTTTTTCGGAAAAATGAAAAATGTTATGAAAACATTTGATTTTATAAATTTCAATCAAAATCATAGCAGTTCATACTGAATCATGAAGCCAAAAATAGGTTGGATTCTTTTGGGATTTATTTTTGAATTACATTTGTTAAGCGCAACTAAAGCACCATTTAAATCTGGTGATAAGAAATTAAGTGAAACTCACAAAGTAGCGGTAATCGGTGCTGGTGCAGCGGGTCTAACAAGTGCAAAAAATGCGCTCGATCAAAAGCTTAAAGTTGATATGTTTGAAAAAAGTGAAACGCTTGGTGGAATATGGTGGTATACCGAACAAATTGGCAAGGATATTCACACTCCAATGTATTATGATCTAAGGTATGCAAAAGAAATAAAACGAAAATAATTTGAAGAACCCATTTCATATAAAAAACAAAGATAAATAATTTGTGATTGTTTTTGAAATAGAACAAATGGACCAAATCAAATGGTCGAATTTCCACATTTTCCACATTCAAATGACACAAAATCATATCCGCATCGCCAAGTTGTTTGGAATTACTTAGATTCATACGCTGATAAATTCAAATTAAAGAAGCTCATAAAGTATTATCATGTAGTTGAGAATGTAACTTCAATCGAAGACAACAAGTGGC
Organism: Resseliella maxima; assembly: GCA_029041755.1. Classification (NCBI taxonomy): domain Eukaryota; kingdom Metazoa; phylum Arthropoda; class Insecta; order Diptera; family Cecidomyiidae; genus Resseliella; species Resseliella maxima. The sequence goes on along the minus strand of JAQOWM010000056.1, from coordinate 997,019 downwards.
GAATAACCGTCAATGATGTAAAAAATAAAACCAGAAAGACCATTGTTTATGATGCAGTTTTCATTTGTACTGGCCTCACTTCACCTCAATATCCAATCATTGATGGTATGGAACTATTTGAAGGGAGACAAATGCATAGTCATGATTATCGTAGACCTGATATGTTCAAAGGCAATCTTTTAAAAAAAACAACATTTTTCGCTAATGTTTATATGTAGCTGTTGTTGATTGGTGAAAAATTATTTTCTTTTTTTATTCAAATAGGAAGAACTGTGCTTATTGTTGGAGCTGGATCAAGTGCGTTGGATCTATTCAATCAAATTAGTCCGATTGCAGATCGAGTAACATTGAGTAGCAATAAGTTTTCTTCAAAAAGTAAATTATTAATCGAACGAATGATTTTTTTACCATATTTTTTCAAATAATGCCTTTAAAAAAGTCCCAAGTTTTCTCTGAAAGAAAAAAGTTTGCTATTCATTTGTACAAAATTAATTTTTGAAATATTGACTAATTGTAGTCACATCGATTCAAAACGTTGGTTATTTTTTAAAACAAATATCGCTGCAAAACAGAATGTTTGTTCATTTTTGCTAAAGTACGTAAAACGTTAGTGTTTTTATTAAATTGCTTTTTGTTCAGATGAAAGAAAATTATCGCTAAAAGTACAAGAAAATAGTCAAATTCAACAATTTTTCATTCAAAGTCTTCCAAACAGATAAGACAATGATACTTCTATCAACTTTTCAATTAAATGAAAAAAGTCTTTTAAGCATGGGATTAATTTTCATAGAAGTTGATGTTCAGTGAACATTGTGGTTTTACTGTTTTAATGCTTAACCGAGCAATTGCGTATAAAATGAGATAAGATAAAAATAAATGGTGTTTTAGATGCGGGTCACATGTTTAAAGGCAACGTAATTTATTTTACATCTGATGGCGCTACATTTAATGATGAATCAAATCTAACATTCACTGATGTTATCTATGCTACAGGTAATCAACATACTACTTACTGTATTTAACAGTTCAAGTTAGAGAGATTAAACTTATAATTACAATAATTACTGTATTGATGTTTCAGGCTATAAATATTCATTTCCGTTTTTGGATAAAAGTGTGGGTATTCGCGTAAACGACAATTATGTGGAGCCATTATACAAGCAAATTTTAAATATTGAACATCCAACAATGGCATTTATTGGAGTGACTACTACTGCAGTAACCTATCGCATGTATGATATGCAGGTGAATGAAAGAGTTTTCATTTTTTTTGATTGAAGAAAATCGAAAAAACCAACAAAAATGTTTTGAAGAAAATTGTCTTTAATTTGATTTGTTATTTCAGGCACGATTTGCATTGAAATTCATAACTGGAGCAAAGAAAATACCATCAAAGTCAAAAATGTTAAACGATAAAGTTGGATATTTTCCCGATAAAAAAAAGCCACATATGATCGGATCGGGTCAAAGAGAGTATTTTGATGATCTTGCTAAAACAGCTGAAATTGAAAATATTCCAAAAGTTTACACAGACATTTATGATGAAGCTATAAAACGTATATTTGTATCATATAAATACCGCAATGACAAATACAATATCATTGATGATGAAACTTACACAAGAGGAGTTGAAAAATGAAAAAAAAAAAACAAAATAAAAAAATAAATAAAAAATCAAAACAAAATCTCACAACTTAATTCAATTTTACATTGAAATTGAGACTTTCAATTCGAGACACGAATAAATAACTTTTCTTCCAAAACTCATACAAGTTTTTCTACATTTTCTTAACTGGTTCCATTTAATACATTGCGGCAATGAACAATGTCATAGTATTAAGTAAAGTTCCATTCATAATTTCCAACACAATTTAAAGCATTGATTTAAATGGTTATTTATTTAATTTATTGTAACAAAACTCGAGCTGGTTTCAATATTTAACTCGAATAAATGGCAGTTTGGCTCATTCACTCTTCATTGTGTTTGTCATTTCGAGTGTAAACTAAATAACGAACGAGTTATAAAAAATGTAAGGAATATAATTGTGTGCTGTAACGCTAGTTAATTTATAGAATAGCTAAAATAACGAGCTAACGAGAATTTTTCTGAAGCAATATTTGGGTCTCACTAACGGTCGTTAAACGAGTTAATGTGCATTTCAAAGATGTCATTTTTTTTTTCTCTCTTTTTGTATGTCGGAGCGAACAAAATGAATAGCATCACAACTGAACCAAATAAACTAAACGACTTTATTGCACATTACAACTCAAAATAATTTATGAAATTTAACTTTTCACAGTGTCATTGCATGCGGAGAAGAAAGAAAGTCTTTCTGTACTGCGTAGAATGTAAAATATTTCAAGTAATGCTTCGTTGAAAAAAAAACCCAAAATTGTGTTTGATAATTTATGATTGAAATTCAATTAAATCTTTTCTACAATGTGTATACGAGTCAAAAATATGTATTTTTGTAGAAAATTGTTCGAGAGCATTGGAGAGTTAAGTTGTTGAATTTTATGTGAAGTGATTCGAAAGTGATGTCACGATTATTATTATTGCAATATCAGAAAACAAAATACTTTTTTTTTTTGATTTTAAACTATTATTTGCTTGATTTTAAACATCATTCGTTGATTTACCATCATTGGAACAAGATTCATCAGATTTTGATCGTGCACAGAAACATTTTCAAGTGATTTTATGACGATTAAGGAAAATTACTTTATTTAACTTTCTCTCTCACTTTAATCGTACATACTGTACGATGTACTTTGATATGAAATTCAAGGAAAAGAGTATTCAAATACAAAACAAGTATGATTTCAAATTGTACTGCACCTTTCGCTTGTAAATCCATTAGTTAAATTGCATAATCGACGATAAAAATCGATCAAAAACTTTTCAACATGAAACCGCACTCCATGCATTCACGTCATACGACCATACGTATTTCATTCGTTATGTTTTTATTTTTCGTTTTCGTTTTTTATTTTTTTTATTTTTTTTTGCTTCAAAATTGAAATTAAAATAACATGCATTCGTACTTATTTCTCGACATTTTTTGTTACTCCATCGGATCCAATATTATGTCGAATTGTGTATCGCGTAATTGGAACAACTTTCGATTTCATTAAATTACGATTAATCGATATAAAAGCAATGTTATTTAATTAACGGGATAATACCATGTTGTAATCAAAACTCCCATGCTGCGGGAGTGCTTGTTTTTGCTTTTTAATGGTGTTGCGGTTGTCGTTATGCTATTTACCATTGCTATTTCATATGAAAAAGAAACAGCATTTACTCAAAGTGAAATCGAATGTGAAATCATCGATCTTGATTCCCTCGTGTATTTCGCCAAAGATAAAGTTGTATCACAGCGAGATGTTGAACAGAATTCTATTTGAATAACGTTCTCTCGCAATCGCAATCGCTTCATTCCTTTCGTTCGGTATCACTATCTACGCATATGCCTCTTATAGAAAGAGAGAGAGACTCTTTGTATTTTTTTTTTTCTAAGCACTCTCTCTCTCTCTTCCTCTTTCTTCCTCTTTCTCTCTCTTTCTCTCTCTCTCCCTCTTTCTTCCTCTTTCTTCCTCTTTCTCTCTCACTCTCTCTCTCTCTCACTCTTTCTTCCTCTTTTTCTCTCTTTCTCTCTATCAAATTCTCACAGCATTTAATTTCTTTATCTCTGGTTGAAATCCCGTTGGTAAATGCGATTGAAAATGAAAAGTTCACCTAGAAATGATTTGGAAAATGTTTGCATAATGAATATCTTGGTTTGCATTCAGTTTATCTATCTATCAGATTTGGTGTTGTGTTGCCGCATAGTGTATATTTTTGTGTGTTCTTTGAGAAGTTGGTTACGACGACTAAGACTACGATAATGTCATCGATTAAAATTTATAATGTGGCAAATCGATTCGTACACGATATCGGCACATGTGTGTTTGTTGCAATTCATTGATATGTAAAGAGAAGGAAGAGAAGCAAAATAAAAAAAAAAAAACTAGATCGAATTCGTTTCAGCTATAGCATTGAACACTTTACATATGAAAAATGTATATTTGTAGCTATCTTACGATACGGTTGTTCCGTTTCAAAACGGAACGTGCTTTATGATGCCATAAGGAAGACGATGCACGCGCGCATAAATGTGCTTCTTCCTGCTGGCACAGCACAAAAAATAAAGAGAAAAAAAAAACAACAACAACCGACTGAATTTCATGCGGTGCTAAAAGTGTAAGATAAAGTAGCACTTGGCAGGCTCAAGTTGAGCTACTCGATACATCAGTCAGAGAACTATCAATTATTATAGATATATCGACGACGGATGGTGGAAGATTTTATCATGCACGTTCGTCATATTTGTTATCGCCGATTATAGTCTTTGTAAGTTAGGTCAAGCCTTTCAATTTATATACATATATTCCAAGCGCATTTGTTCAATGTTGCTTCGCACCAATTTATGAGCCATAAAAATTTTGCATATAAAATGTGTACTGCTGAAAATCGGTCGATTTTGCCATTTTTTTTTTTCCATTCTTAATATCAGGCCATTTTGTACAAAATAAAGCGGAATAAATGCGATAAAATCATATATTGGAACAAAGCATTTCAACTGAATGTTGAAATAAAGTTTCTATATAACATATGAGCATTTGTATTGGTTTACGTTTTAAAGGTATTTTCATCACAAAATCCATATACGCTTCATTGAATTTTCAATTTATCTTAAAACAATATGTTACATTGAAATATATTTTGCCATGATTGGATTCCAAACCCATCCATCAAAATCACCTAGTCGAATTTTTGATTCTCCATTTAACAAATTAATTACACGAAAATACTTTGAAATACTTTTTGGCCTTCAAGAAATGTTTTCTATTAAATTGCGTACGAAGTAATTCATGCGTTAACAATTCACGAGCATTAGCTATCAATGTTTAGTCTATATTGGAAATGTTTATGCCATTTTAACAGACAAACTGTTTTGAGATTGAGGATTAAAGAGATGTTTTTCCAAGAAATGTGAAAAGTTAAATTTCCGCTTTTCTATTTTGCAAAAAAGTTTTTATAATATCGATTATTTTTGCTTTTTTTTTTGGAAAGGAAGGTGAACAGACTGAAAAGCTGAGCTGCTGTTCTATGCTATCGTATTACATTAATTTATCGCGTAATCGAAAAACATTGGCCTTTTTCTTGAGCACTCGGGTCGAACTTCGACCGTCAAAGTGTATCTCATATACGGATGAGATTCGTTCATCAAAAGGTGTGACCCGAGGTTCACATAGTTAATACGTATCAAAGGCACAAAATCCAGTTCAAAGAGAATATGAAAATTGATTTTTGCACTCACTCCAAACGATAATTTAAAACAATTCCTTTGAAATATCAATGCTGTGGTGGGCACCCGTGGTAGGCAAAATTTTTCCGGAAAAAAGAGCAAAAAAAAATTTAATAGAAAGAAAATTAGTAGAAAACGCAAAAGAGTGGAGAGGTTAGGGGAATTGAGAAATGAAGGATAGAGAAAGTGAGAAAGTGAAAAAGAGAGGAAGATAGAGAGAGACAGAGAGAGAAGAGAGAGACAGAGAGAGACAGAGAGAGACAGAGAGAGACAGAGAGAGACAAAGAGAGACAGAGAGAGAGAGAGAGAGAGAGCGGGAGAAAGTGAGATAGAAGGAGGGAGAGAGGAAGAGTGAGAGAGAGGGAGAGAGTGAACGAGAGGAAAAGATAAAAAGGACGAAATACGTTTGAGGAACAGAATTTTTGGTCAAAAAGAAAAAAGAAAGCATGAAAGAGAGAAAAGTTGAAAAAAGAAGAAGAAAATTGAATCGTCAAATAGCACATGATGAAACTTTTAATTTTATGGCGTCAATCAAACACACCTACTGCAAAGCGAATAAATGTGGAAATATTCGGAATAGGTATATAATTCGGTGAATTTGTGCGATAAAATTTCAAACAAATCTCCGATTTTGGTTCGCATGATTCTTCGTGGTTCGAGTGAAAATGTGTGTGTTGGCGAAATGTTGCTTAGCGAAAACCGAAAGAAAATCGATTTTAGCAACAGCAGCAGCAGCAGCAGGAGCAACAACAACATCATCAACAAAACCATCCATACAATTTGATGTTTTTATATGGCTGTTTTTATGGTGATTACTTGTGTATTTTTCTGGCCGGTGCGCTACGGCGCACATTGGTCTAGTTTTTGGTAAAAGTATTTATTTGCGCTCATCGTAACCATGAAAAATTGTTTCATGCATTTCCCGAAGTGCACATAAAAAGCGATACAAAATATACGGGTTTTTATTACATTCATTTATATTTCAGAATAAAAAAGAAAGAGAAGAAGAAGAAGAAGGAAAAAAAAATGGCAATGAGTGAGCAAACTGAGAAAACGATACATTCTGCTACCGCATCAGAATCATAATGTACTCGGTGTGCCTCATTGCATTGTATGTGTGTGGCTCACATTCGCGTATTCTCTCTCGTGTTATTTTGCTTCGGTGGCAGTGAATGGAAAAATAAAACGACAAAATTAGTGTACATAAAATCGTAATTTTGGCACTAATTTTATAATATCTAAGAGGCTGCATGGGGATATGAGAGGGAAGAGAGTGAAAGATATAGAATTGAAGCGAAGGAACGTGAGAGAAATATGTTATTGTTGAAGGCTAATAAAGCATAAAAACTGTTCGCGTTGGCGTTGTCTTCTCACTACAATTTTGGGTGTAATTACCTCGCATGACGACAACCGTCTCATTCATTTGGACCACGAAAAAGAAGAAAAAGAAGGAGAAGAAAAAAACTCGACAGTTTTCAGTTTCTTACCTTGCTGAAAATTTTATGAGTTCGTTTTTTTTTGCGCTCGCTCTCTCCCATAAAAAGCAACAAATTAAGTAAAATTGCCTAAAAGCACACCATGTTATATTGTTTACATATAAAAATTACAAGTTTTTTTTTTATTATCCACGTTGTGGAACGCAAACAGTTTTTTATTTGTTCTTGAGAAAATACAACAATATTTGAAAAGAGCGAAAAAGTGACAGAGAGAGCAAGCCAGAGTGGAAGAGAGAAATGAAAAAAGAATAAAACATTGTATATACATCTGGAGTTTTGCAATCGGCGCGAAATGGCCGAAACACCAATAGAAATCACCAAAAAAACAAAAAAACAAAAAAAAAAAAATCGCCCATTGTTTGTATATCGTTGCATATAATTACAATTTGAGGTTCCAAGTAAATAAAAATAAACATTTACATCGAATTAAACACGTAATGATGATGAGAGCGAGACAATTCGAGCTTCGGACCACGACGTGAACAGACCAAGAAAACAGAAGATGGAAAAGGCAAAAAAAAGAAGAAAACGTAAGAGACAGGATGAGAATGAGAGAAAGAGGGAAAAAGAGAGCGAGTGAAAAAAACGAAAAATCACTATCCGACCCGGTACTGTTGCTAAACAATTGCAAAATAAGATGAAATTACTGAGTCTGAGAACTCTATTCTCTATAGTTGAGTAAAATTGAGTAAAAATAAAAACTAAAAAAAAAAGCATCGACACACATGAAAATTGATTGTATACCGAAGAAGTAAAACCAAAACAAAAAACAAACAGACAAAAAACACGATCATCGACAAAAATTAATGTCCACACATAACATTTTAATGATCATATTTACTGTTTATGAGTATGAATTGTGGAAAGTTGGAAATGAGCATAAACGAAGGGCGAATATGACCGACACGAACATTCGCTCATCAAAAATGCTCATTACGATTTATTCCATGCAAATTGAACTTAATAGATACAAAATGCAATTTATAATGCACATTTCGTTGAGTTCTTTTTTTTTTCGCGGATCCGAGACGCATAATTCATGCGAAATGTAGTTGCATTGTGTTATTTCCTGTGAAAAAAGAAAACCAAATTACCAGAGAGCGAACGAGCGAAGAAGAAGAAAAAAAACGTGGCCAGACACAAATAAAAATCGAAGCATAAAAATTCCACACAGTAAAACTATAAATTGGACCCACACGGAATGCATCTCTCGTCGCTGTTGGTGTGTGCAATTGGAATTTAAAACATTTTCTAACATATGGTTTTTATTATTTGACTTGAGAGTCGTTTGCATTTTGTTTTGCATCATCTCCCAATGGGATCATTTCTTTTTGGATAGTCAGATGTTTTATTTACATAACATCTATTCGTCGTTCACATTGAATTATTCTTTGGCTTGGTGTTCATTGAATCATTTCTTGAATTTTTTTTTTTAAATTCAATATTCATTTTGATACATTTGCCTGGTGTCTTTTATGCTGGATACTTTTGTTTGTTGAAAATAGTATTTGTGGCTCTTGTTTGATGCCATCTCATATTGCGTTAAATCGCTGAGAATATATTCTCATAGAATCTGTGAGCCGCACATAATGACTCTCTCACAAGACAGAAGCTTCTCTTCTTACTGGCAAACTGATCCGTAATTGTGATTATACAGCTACATTTCAACGGCTATGGCTTTTAATTGAATGCACATGGAATAATTCGCAAGGAACCATAATTTAGCTCAATGAATTCAGAACGGGATTATAATAATTAAAACTGAAACCAAACATTCAACGCTTGAAAATGTTTGAAAGCGTAAAAGTCTTTTGTCAGTGAATAATGTCAACAGATGCACAACATTCCGAATGTTGTTTGCGTGTTTTCATTACAAAATTTCCATATCCGCAAATTGCATTCAATGTGAGGTCGACAGACAAAATAATTAGCACAGACTTTAGCATAACAATTCATGATCAACATTAAATTAATAGGTCTGTGCTGAAGGAAAACGATAAATGCAAGCAAAGAAGATATGCATAAAGAAAAGCAAATCAGGATGAAGAGAGCAAAATGTGATGAGAGAGAGAGAGAGAGAAAGAGAGGAAGAGAGAGAGCAAGAGAGAGAGAGAGAGAGAGAGAGAGAGAGAGAGAGAGAGAGAGAGAGAGAGAGAGAGAGAGAGAGAGAAGAAGAAGAGAGAGAAGAAGAAAGAGAGAGTGAGAGAGAGAAGAAAAGAGAGAGATAGTGAGAGAGTTAAACAATTCGTTATGCTTGCATTAGGCTGTGATGTGTATCTGCAGAGGAAGTGCGCGACTGCGTATTAACAAACGCAAAATTTTAATTTAGTTTTATTTATTCTTTTTACGACATGTCTAAATTAGCCAAATGTCACCAATTATTTATCACATGCGAAAGAGGAAACGTACATCGTCTCATTCCATCTATTCAATTCATAAATCGAAATGCACAGGAATGAAAAAAAAAAAAAAACAACAACACGAATTGGGTTGGTCACAAAAAGAGACAGGCGACGGAGAGAAAAAAAAAACATAATTTCGCTCACAATTTTTACAGTTATGAATGAGTTGATTTTTTTCCTGTGACAGATTTAGATAATTTTGATATGATATATGCTTCTGTGTGTGTGTAATGACAATGTTTTTTTCTTCTTCTCATCGTTGTCATCGTTTTTCATTCATTTAGTGCGTTTTTTGTTGTTGTTGTTGTTATTGTTGCTTGAAGCGAGTGTCGTTCATTTTCATGTTGTCATGTTCTCATTTCTTCGCCTGTTTCTTTTTTTTTTTCCTCTCTTGCGTCGATGTTAGTTTGCTTGTTGAGTCTATTAATAAATATAAATAATGATGATGACAATCGCTTGGGCGGAGATTAAAACACATTTATCTGTACACACACACACACCGTCACACAAAAATGGAACAACAATATTTTTTAAGTGCACCCAAATCCCATATTTAGTGCGTTGTGATTATGATAAACGTAACGGATTTTCATTGCTTTCATTATTTGCTTGTTTTCAATTTCTGTTCGGTGTGGTGTTTTTTTTTTTTTTTTCATTTTCTCCGATTTCATTTGAATTTTATTTTCTTTACATTTGCTTTTTCCTTTATGTATTTTCAACTTGGTTTGTATTTGTTCGTTTCTTTGCATTTGCTTCTTTCTTTACATTTCATTCTTTCTTTCTTTATATTTGAATTTATTTATTGTTTGCATTTGAATTTATTGAAAAAAAAAAAAAAATTCGAAATCAAAAGTCATTGATAACACCATTAAAAATGAATTGGCTCATAAAAATCAATTTAGTGATAGGCCATTAAAATGATACGCTATAAATCAAATTCTCGGCAAATAAAGATGATATTTGAATGTGTGAGTCAAACTCACTTTTGGGAATTAAATTCCAATTTTAATTCGAAAACATTGTTAAGAGCCGTTTCATATGTCCGTTTTTTACCTGGGAAAACATCAAATAAATATTCACATTTGAGATTAGTTGTTAGAAGTGACAATTTTTTTTTTTTTTTTATTTCTTCAGAAGAACATCTTTAGAGATGAATTTCAAGAGAAATACGATAGAGCGATGCTTTACAGAGAAGCGTTATAGGCGACAAGGGTTGTAAAATGCTGAGAGTGATATCGAAAGTAAGAGAAAGAATACGAGAAAGAGAGAAAAATATGTGAAGACAAGCGATGACATGAGTACGAAGCGTTGACACACACAACAAAACGAACACAAAAAAAAAGAAAAAAAGAAAAAAAATAAGACGAGTTGTTGACTTACAAGAAAATGCTCTATTCGTATGAAAATTAATTAAAACATTATTGTTGTTGAGCCATGTGGATGAGTCCGATGCATGTACGTAATTAAATGCATTTTGGGTAATTTATTATATTTCAAGAGTAACAATTTCAATGTTTGTTGATGGTTTCAATGTCAGCACCCAATGACATGTTGATGATTTGTGACAAATGACTTCTGGATGAAAAAAAAAATAAAATTGTGCTGCAGCCCGCCTGTTTCGGACCGCTCTAATATCTTACGCATGGCTTGTGTGTGTGTTGGCGTGGCGTCGGAAGATTACTTTAAGTAAGTCAAAACTATAATTAATTAATGATGTAGTCGAGAGATTGAAAAATTGTATGATGATAAAAAAAAAAAAACTTGAAAAGATGACGATTTTTCAAATACCTATCGCGATTGATGAGATTGATTTACTTAATGGATTCAAATTTCATTTGAAAAATGCTTTGCGCAATGCAATCCGATTGGGGAAGTTTATGTACACTGTTTTGAAATTAAGTGAATTGAATTGAAATTGTGTGACTGGCTGTTGAACCGAATCGAGTAATGAAGAGAATTCAAATGTATACATAGGTGGCTTTGCTTTGAATCACCACTAGTAAGCGGCATATATAAAAGCGAAAACTACAAAAGCAAATAAACAAAATGGCAAATTTATAATCGCAACTCAAAATAATTTGTGGAACACGGAAAATCCAATGCAAAATTCTATTTGTGGTATGGCTTTTGGATTTATGCGTTTATTTTCACCTTGCCGAAAGGCAAAATCGTGAAGGTTTATTCGCTCTTTTGTCTGTTTTTAGTTTTTCTCTTCGTTTGCTTCTCTCATCATCTCTTCGCGTTCATATAGAAGGCTTTATGCGGCTTGCTCTCTCTCTCTCTCTCTCTCTCTCTCTCTCTCTCTCTCTCTCTCTCTCTCTTTCATTCTTTCTTTCTCTGTCCCATTCTCTCTTTTTCTCTCGCTATGTTTCTTTCGCTCTCACTCTCATTCGCTGTGTCTTTCTCCAACTTTGAATGGCTTTCCCTTACCCTGTTCCATCTTACATTAACAAGACAGAAATTCTCTCGAATTCTCGTTATAAGAATGAGGAAGAAAGTCTCTTGAATTCGTTACAAGAATGAGTAGCAATGTTGCTGATTCTTTTCGGTGAAAAGATATAACGCGATCATATCCAAATAAAAATCTAAATATAAAGGGAGCGAAGATGGAGAGATGAAATAAGTGAATTCGCAACATAAATTAAATCTCAGGTGCATGGTTTTGTTCTTGGTTATTTTATTTGCATGTATCGTTTCTGAGTGTTTGTCGCCTTCTCTCTTTCTCTTTCTCTCTCTCTCTTTGCCTCTCTGTGTATTGCCTATTACATCGAAAGCGATAAAAGGCGAGCAAATACAAAAATGAACAATGTTCAGTGGCCGTAATACAAACAGTGAATATGGCAATGTAATATCGAGTAGCAGTGAAGGAACCGATTTTTTTTTTTCGTTAAAATTCTGCTAAGAACAATGGCATTCAGCTTGGAATCGAAAACGGTGTTAGCTCGCGCGTTCCGTAAATAGAAATTTAAATTCGAGCATTTTATTTGCATTTTCTTTTCAATTTTATTCGTGCGTTTGTATTTGCTCGCATTCATTCGCTATACTTGCAGCTAGCACATACGGCACATGTGCATATTCATTATCATTTTCAATGGTTCTGTAAAGTAATGTTCTGCAAACGAAACTGAAACCCATTGATTCGGTTCTTGCTTGATTTGGTTCAAAAAAAGGAATTTCACTACATGAAACGAAACATTGCAAGAATCAACACCGAGAAGAAGCAAAAGAAAAAAAAGAAAAAAATTGCGAAAGAAAAAGAAAAAGATACACATAAATTTTGCGAAAAATATAAATTATTTAAATGGTTTGTTTTGCCATTTTACCCGTTTGCCCAAAACGATGTTGTACGCGCTATCTTCGGTTCTTTATTTCATATGAAAGATATTATGCGCGCTCACAAAACGAATATCCAAATGATCCACAATTTTAAGATCTACGACGAAAACATTAGCTGCAACTCATTCAAATACATTTATCCAAAGCAATGGAAAAGCCCATTCAAATGGAACACCGAAACACCGAAACAAAATGAACTGAATACATATTTCAACAGCATCTCTCACACAGCAATTGCCAGGTTTTTTTTTTTTTTATATTTTTGTTCAGCCAAAATAGTGCCTCGCGCAAAAATAAGAAAAACGAAGCAACGAGGAATAAGAAAAAAAAAAAAAAGAAAAATTATGAAGAGAAGCAATGAGAAGAGCATCACAACGGCAAACCATTGAAATTGTAGCAATTCGAGAAACGCACACACAATACACCATAAATAATTCACTTGCGTATGTGAATTGGCAAACGAAACGCAGAATTTACAAAATAGAGAGGATACAAGAGGGAGACGGAGATGGAGATGGAGAATGCAAAGAAGAGAAAGAGAGAGAGAGAGAGAGAGAGAGAGAGAGGACACGAGAGAAAGAGCCATTTTTATTTGTAATATATGCTGCCGTTCGGCGTGCACACACATTTTTATTGCTTCATACATTTTAAGGAACATCAAAATGTGAAGCATTCAGCATTCGAACCGTGTGAAGGAGAGCGATGAAGAAAGAAAGAGAAAAAGGGGAGAAGCAGCGGAAAATGTGTGTTGTAAAATTTATTTCATTGTATATTGATTTGCCATTGAATTTAAATATTCGACAAAATGAGCTGCTAAATACAATACTAAAATGGCAAAATGGGCACTCTTTCTTCGCACTCTGGTATTTGCACGAAAATGGCATTTTTTTCAACACATAGACGCACACGAACATGCACAATTGGCGCGCACATTTTGTTGCCACTTCCTGCCTGTGGTGCCTTTCAATTTAATACAAAGAAAAAACGATAGTTAGAAAGAGAGAGAGAGAAAAGAGAAAAGAGAGAGAGAGAGAGAGAGAGAGAGAGAGAAAGAGAAAGAGAGAGAGAGAGAGAGAGAGAGGGAGAGAGAAAGATAGAGAAAGAGAAAAAGAGTGGGAAAAATCGATGAAAGTCTCTTGTCCAAATGTGCAAAGTTTCGCACACAAAATTCACAATTAGAGGCAAGACTTAAGTGCGTCTGGAACATTTCATTATTCGGGTAATTCGACCGTCGACGTGCTGAAAACTGTTTTCGTACCCAAAAATTGCTCCGCATGGAAAAGAAGACTAAGCGTACTTTAATTGAAGCCAAAGTTCTCCAATACAAAATTCGGTATTTTCTTCAAATGCAAAATGTTTTCTCCGTAAGCAAAATGTTTTGTCTTAGAAAATTGTTTCGTTCTAAGCAAAGTGCTTCAATAAAGATGGAATACATTTTCCATTTAAGACGAAATATTCGGTTAAAGATGAAGTATTCCGTTCGAGACGAAGATTTCCATTCAAGTCGTTCCGTTAAAAGCAAATCATTTTGTGGCAAATGATCACATTCTATAATAATGTTGAATACGTCAATTATCCACTGATGAACACATCCAATGACCTTCTCAATGACTGAACTATGAAAGTATCTTTCGAACTTTATCCATTTTAAAAGTTTTTACAAACGATGCAAACTAATAACACGCACCTTCTCTTATTACATTCCCTATTCATGTGAATATTCTTTATGTGATTCACGTGCCAATCATCGCATCAATGAAAATCATCAAGTGACAATATTCATTGTAATGAAAATTCTTCAAAATTCTTCCTATTGTTAATGAATTTTTCCGTTAATAAAACTTTTACCATTTTGCATGTTTAAATATTCAAAATCGGAAGCACTCAATTTCGGTTAAAATGATGTAATTTTCAGCGTTGAATAGATAAAATTT